>PVIA01003178.1:0-178465 GCA_004024845.1 Tonatia bakeri | reverse complement strand
CGGGCGGTGGGCTGGTGTACTTTCTCGGACCCTGTGGGTTTCCCCGAGAAGTCTCCTGTGAGAGTCTCCCGGCCTCAGTTCCCAGATGGGGCTCTTAAGCTTTGAAACGCAGCGGCGCTGCCCGTTTTTCACTTAGTTCTGCGGAAACGTGTGGCTGCGGACAGCCAGCTGCCCTGCGCCCCTCACTGGGTCTGCTAGTCGGCTCCGCGCTTCCGCGCCCAGCGTCCGCCACCGGTCTGTCCGCTGCCGTCTGCGCCCTGCACGCCCGCGCCCGCCAGCCAGCGCCTCCTCCTGCCGGGAACCCCTCGACCCCACTTCGCAGGCCTCCCGACTCCGCCGCTCCTTACCGGTCTGGATGTACTGGAGCCCGACTTCTGTTCAATTAATTTCCCTCTGTTCTGGTTGTTAATTGTTTCTCAATCTTTGTTGTTTTCAGTCTTGGTTGTGCGAGGAAGCACAGTGCGACTGCCTATGCCTCCATCTTGGCCGGAACTCCACTTAATTTCTTTTAAAATAAAAAATATTTACTAACTTCCGGCCAAGATGGAGGCATAGGTGGACACACCGTACCTCCACGCACAACCAAAATAGGAACAACAACAATTTAGAAACAGAATAACATCCAGAACTGACAGAAAATTGATTTAAATGGAAGTCGGACAACCAATAAGTTGAAATAGACCTGTTCATCCAGACAGGTAGGAGGGGCGCAGTCGGGGAGCTGGGTGGGGGTCGCAGTGCGGAGAGCAGAGTTGGGACCAGGCGCATACGGCATCCCAGGGTGTGTAAGACACCTGAGGGTGCGTAAGGCATCCGGGGCACGCAAGACCGCAGCGGGTGGACCCTGAGTGCGCTTGCGGCAGCCGGCAGGCCCCGGCAGAGGGGTGGCACCCGGCAGACCCAGTGAGGTGGTGATTGTAAAGCAAGGCAGTGTGCGCAACTCAGGATCCCAGCGCTGGGAAGTAGAGCCTTGGGACACTGATCACCGACGCCTGTGGAAGGTGAGGAGCAGGAGAGACACCCAGCCTCACAGGAGAGGTCCTTGGAGGTCCCACTGTGTGCACAAGCCCACCCACACGGGAACCGGCACCAGAGGGGCCCAGTTTGTTTGGGGGAAGCAGCAGAAAGGACTGAGGTCCCACGGAGAACAGAGCAACCACCATTGTTCCCTCTTAACCCTGCCCCCACATACAACGTCACAACCCAGCGACTGGGGTGCCCCGCCCTGGTGAACACCTCAGGCTCCACCCCCTACTGTAACAGGTGTGACCAGACCAAAAAAAAAAAGAGAGAGAGAGAGAGAGATGGCTCAAACAGAAGAACAAATCAATGCCCCAGAACTCATCCTTTTAAGCAACCGAGAAATAGCCAACCTATCAGATGCACAGTTCAAAACACTGGTGATCAGGAAGCTCACGGAATTGGTTGATTTTGGTCACAAATTAGATGAACAAATACAGGCTATGATAAGAGAAATGAATGAAAATGCACAAGGAATCAATAGTGATGGGAAGGAAACTGAGACTCAAAACAATAGAGTGGACCAGAAGGAAGAAAGAAACAACCAAACAGAAAAGAATGGAGAAATAAGAATTCAAAAAAATGAGGAGAAGCTTAGGAACCTCCAGAACATCTTTAAACATTCCAACATCCAAATTATAGGTTTACCAGAAGGGGAAGAGCAAGAGCAAGAGCAAGATAATGAAAACTTATTTGAAAACATAATGAAGGAGAACTTCCCCATTCTGGCAAAGGAAATGGACTTCCAGGAAGTCCAGGAAGCTCAGAGAGTCCCAAGGAAGTTGGACCCAAGAAGGAACACACCAAGGCACATTGTAATTACATTAGCCAAGGTAAAAATGAAGGAGAGAATCCTAGAAGCAGCAAGAGATAAGGAGACAGTAACCTACAAAGGAGTTTTCATCAGACTGTCAGCTGATTTCTCAAAAGAGACCTTACAGGCAAGAAGGGGCTGGAAAGAAGTATTCCAAGTCATGAAAGGAAAGGACCTATATCCCAGATTGCTCTATCCAGCAAAGCTTTCATTTAGAATGGAAGGGCAGATAAAGTGCTTCTCAGGTAAGGCCAAGTTAAAGGAGTTCATCATCACCAAGCCCTTATTTTATGAAATGTTAAAGGGACTTATCTAAGAAGATAAAAAAAAAAACATGTATAGTAAAATGACAGCAAACTCACAATTATTAACAATCACACCTAAAACAAAACCAAAAGAAACTAAGCAAACAACTAGAACAGGAACAGAACCACAGAAATGGAGATCACATGGAGGGTTAGCAACAGGGGAGTGGGAAGAAGAGAGAGGGGAAAGGGTACAGAGAATAAGTAGCATAGATGGTAGGTACAAAATAGACAGGGGGAGGGCAAGAATAGTATGGGAAATGTAGAAGCTAAAGAACTTATGACACATGAACTAAAGGGGGGGAATGTGGGTGGGAGGGGGTGTGCAGGGTGGAAGGGAGTGAAGGGGGGGGAAATGGGACAACTGTAATAGCATAATCAATAAAATATATTTTTAAAAAAGAAAAAAATATTTACTAGAAAGCTTAAAAACATGTAGTGATTTCATAAAATTGTCTAACCTAAACTAGACTGTAAGAAAAGTAGAAATTAGCTAGGTTGGACAAATTACTGACTGGCTCAAATGAACCACATTCTGCTTTCTTTGCAACATTCATCAAGGATAACATTATTTTCAATCTTAAATATAGAAACAACTTTGTAAAGCTGTTCAGAAAGAGAAGAAAAATGATTTTCCTATGAGGGACCAATGCCAGAATAATTTCATTAACTAGACTTGGGGCTATTAACATCAGGCTCCAGCACCATACTGAATTAAGTATTTGTAAACTGACCTTCCAACTATAAAACAACAGTGATACTTCAGTGTTTATTGATCTACTCAGTATAGCATATCACACCATCCCATCCAACATCCTAGCCACCCACCAAATAACTAAAACAGATATATTACCTTGCTTAAAATGACCTTGAGAGCTCTTACCTTTGAAACGTTCCACCAATTCAATGTGAAAATCAAGAATGATGCCTTCTAAGTCATCTCAGTTTAACAACTACTTTGGTATAAATTACTGGATATTTAAAACTTCCTTAAAGATTTACTCTTATATTCTTACCAGAACTACATATTCAATGCTAGAAAACTGAGGTAAAAGTTCAGCAGGCTGATTCAGTTCAGATATACCAGCATAAGTAGGTGGAAACTACAAAAGAAAAGAAATTTTAAAAATTTAACATATTATTTGCTAGAAAGAGTAATGAAATTTTAAATTAAAAATAAATTATTTCCTGATCATTTAATAATGAAAATATCAATATTTTCATGAAAATGATTTCATCTTTCTTTTTAAATATGCATATTTAGATGAGTATTTACAGCATTAACATCTGCAATGGGGGACTTCTTACCTGATTCCTTTGATAACAAAAGTTGCAAGCCCAGAGTTTTGCTCGATAATCGACTTGACTGTTAAGAAAAGATACAATAATTCATGTTTCAGTTCTATTTTACAAGGATGCTAATCTCAATAAAATTAATTCCTTTCTAAATTACAAATGCATTCAAACTTATAGCAAAAGTGATGTTTAAAAGTCAAGTATTTTTAAATGTTGTCAATACCTGTTAATATATTTCACTTAAATAAATATATTTTAACTTTTAATATATAGCAAATATCAATAAAATTAAGATGATCCTATTTATTTCTCTAATCACTTAATAATGTCTACTCAGGTCTAGAAAACATTTATTCAATTCAAAAATATATTACTGAATGTTTAATGTGTACCAGCTATTATTCTACGTGCTGGTAATAGCAAACAAGTCAGCAAAAGTCCTTGGTCTCACTAAGCTTATATTCTAGAAGAAAAAGACAACAGACAAAGTAGTTTCATAAACACAGAAGATACTTTTAGATAGTGGTAATAAAGATTAACAAATGCAAAGCATGATGTGAGAATGTATTTGGGAGGGCTACTTTAAAGAAAGGCCTTCTTCAACAACTGAAATATGACCTAAATGAAAAATCAGGGGCAGAGCAAGCCAGGTAGAATATATAGCTACTGCACAAGTTCCAAGGCAGAAATAATTGTGGTATATTCAAAAATCAGAAAGAAAGTAAAGTATAAAGTAGATGAGAATTAGGAAAACAGATGAATAAAGATGAAGGCAGAAATATATAGAGGCTACCTGGCCAGGTAGCTCAGTTGGTTAGAGGGCCATCCCAATATGCCAAAGTTACAAGTTCAATCTACCAATCTACCATCAGGGAACATACAAGAAGCAACCAATGAATGCATAAATAAATAGAACAACAAATCAATGTCTCCCTCCCCACCTCAAATCAATAAATTTGAAAAACAAAATATAGAGAGAGGCTAGATCATGTAAGAGCTTTAGAGGACTTCCTAAGGGGTTTGTATTTTTTATTACAACTATGATAAGAAGCTACTGGAGGATTCTAATAATCTAATATCCATTTCTAAAACTCTAGCTTCTAGGTGGAGAATAGACTGCTGGAAGGCAAGAACAAAAACAGACAGATCAGTTAGGAAGATACTGAAATTTACCAGGAAAAAGACAGTATATCTTGAAGTAGAGTGTATTAGCAGAGACGAGTATAACAAACAGAATCGGTAACGTTCTGGAGATAGACTCAACCAGATTTGCTGGTGGGTTGGGTTAGGAAAGAGGGAGTAAAAAGAATAATAAAAGATTCCTGAGATTCTGCTTATGCAACAAGAAATCACAACATTTTCAAATACCATGTTACTCAATTATGACTTTTCTAACTGAACACAAGTTGGGCTGATACACAGTCAGCACCAGTATCTAGAGAATACTGATAGGACCTAATGGTTTTTATAAGGACAATTTTACATTTGGTCTCTTATTATCTTACTACTCCTAAAATCTTACAGCTCTTTAAACTTGACTATCCTAATTAGAAATTATAACTATAAACAAAAAGACAGACTTTTCTATAAAAATAAGCAAGAAAGTACAGTTTAAAGTTATGCTTCATTAGTTTTTTCCATGTTTTAATTACCATAAAGGATTCAGAACTGCACGGCAAGTGGTCCTACTACACAGAACAGGTTCATACTGAATAGGTGGCAAATCAGGTCTCTCCTTCAGTGGTGTGAACAGAGCTGCTACTGGAACAACCATTCTTGTAGCTTCTAGTCGACTGGATGGCCAAACATTCCAACTAAATCGGACTCCATCTCGCTCTTCATTTTGTTGTATGAATTCCAAATAGGTTGTCATTGTAGAGACTGATTGTTATTTCTGCAAAAAAAAAAAAATTATTTTCAAATTCTCTTAAGAAAATTCAAAATAAGTATGTTTTTCCCACTTTCTGCAATATTAACTCATTAGAATTCAAGACCAAATGAAATATTTATCTTGGAAAAAAATTAGCAAGCAACAATAACCCCACTGATAACAAAATAATAAATGATCTACTAAACCCAAAGCCCATTGGGCCCAAGAAGAGGTAGTCAATTTACTACCAGGGGAGGGGAATGCCACTCCTGTCAGGAGCAAATATCAAGCAACATGTCCATCTTGTCACTCCCTGACTGCCTATCAAGGATGCCAGCTTTCCTATCTAGGCAACAATTCTATCTTATGCTCTCAAACTGCAACAGTGGTTAGTAATGGAAAGAAACTGTAAAAATTAAAGATAGAGAGTTTCAAATGCTATGTGGCTGACCAAAAGATTTGTGGAAGGAATAAAAGACATTAAGAACTGAAGAATTACAAAGATAAGGTGCCAAAAGAGCCAACACAGATGCTGAAGCTGCTAAGAACAACTACAGGATGGAGTTCCGGCCAAGGTGGAGGCACAGGCAGTCGCACTGTGCTTCCTCGCGCAACCAAAACTAAAGACAACAAAAATTGAGAAACAATAAACAACCAGAACAGAGAGAAATTAATTTAACAGAAGTCGGGCTCCAGTACATCCAGACCGGCAAGGAGAGGCGGAGTCGAAGGCCTGCGGAGAGGGGTCGAGGGGTCCCGGCGGGAAGAAACGGTGGCTGGCGGGCGCGCAGGGCGCAGACGGCAGTGGACGGACCGGTGGCGCACCCTGGGCGCGGGAGGCAACTAGCAGACCCAGTGAGGGGCGCAAGGCAGCTAGCTGTCCGCAGCCAGCCACACGTTTGCACACAAACTAAGCGAAAACGGGCAGCGCCGCCGCATTTCAAAGCTTAAGAGCCCCATCTGGGAGCTGAGGCCAGGAGAATCTCTCAGCCTCACAGGAGACTTCACGGGGAAGCACACAGAGTCCAAGAAAGTGCACAAGGCCACCGCCCGGGAGCCAGCACCGGAAGGGCCCAATTTGCTTATGGGAGGCAGTGGAGGGGACGGAAGTCCTAGAGAGAGTGGAGCAGGCGCCATTGTTCCCTCTCAGACCCCGCCCCCACATACAACATCACAACCCAGCCACTGGGGTGCCCCGCCCTGGTGAACACCTAAGGCTCCACCGCCCTTACGTAACAGCCGCAACCAGTTCAAAGGAAAATAAAAAATAAAAAAGATGGCTGAAACAGAATTAAAATCCCCAGAGCCAATTTTTTTAAGTGACCGAGAGATAGCTAACCTATCAGATGCACAGTTCAAAGCACTGGCGATCAGGAAGCTCACAGAACTGGTTGACTTTGGACATAAATTAGATGAACAAATGCAGGCTACAATAAGAGAAATGAAGGAAAACGCACAGGGAAATCATAGTGAGGGGAAGAAAACTGAGACTCAAATCAATGGAGTGGACCAGAAGGAAGAAAGAAACAACCAAACAGAAAAGAATGAAGAAACAAGAATTCAAAAAACTGAGGAGAGGCTTAGGGACCTCCAGGACACCTTTAAACGTTCCAACATCTGAATTATAGGGGTACCAGAAGGGGAAGAGGAAAAGCAACAAATTGAGAACTTATTTAAACAGATAATAAAGGAAAACTTCCCCAATCTGGCAAGGGAAATAGACTTTCAGGAAGTCCAGGAAGCTCAGAGAGTCCCAAAGAGGTTGGACCCAAGGAGGAACACACCAAGGCACATCATAATTACATTAGCCAAGGTAAAAATGAAGGAGAGAATCCTAGAAGCAGCAAGAGACAAGGAGACAGTAACATACAAAGGAGCTCCCATCAGACTGTCAGCTGATTTCTCAAAAGAGACCTTACAGGCAAGAAGGGGCTGGCAAGAAGTATTCCAAGTCATGAAAAGCAAGTACCTACATCCCAGATTGCTCTATCCAGCAAAGCTTTCATTTAGAATGGAAGGGCAGATAAAGTGCTTCTCAGACAAGGCCAAGTTTTTAAAAGAGTTCATCATCACCAAGCCCTTACTATATGAAATGTTAAAGGGACTTACCTAAGAAAAAGAAGATTAAAAATATGAACAGTAAAAAAAAGTCATCAAATGGAGGGTTAGCAACAGGGAAGTAGGAGGAGGAAGGAGGGGGAAAAGATATAGAGAATAAGTAGCATAGACAGTAGGTAGAAAATAAACAGGGGGAGGGTAAGAATAGTATGGGACATGTAGACACTAAAGAACTTATGACACATGGACATGAACTAAAGGAGGGAATGAGGGTGGGAAGGGATGGGCAGGGTGGAGGGGAGTGAAGGGGGAAAATGGGCCAACTGTAATAGCATAATCAATAAAATAAAGAATTAAAAAAAAGAAGTGGAGAGAAAAAAATAAAGAGAAAAAAGATTTTACTATAAAGAAAAAAAAAAAGAACAACTACAGGATGAGGACCTGATCCTCAAATATAAGTGAGAATGAGAAAAACTATAATTTGATAAAAGCATATTATATATAATAATAATTTTAATTTCAGAAAAATCTACAAAAAGATTATGATAACACAAATTACAGAAAGTGAAACTTAACAAAGTTTCACTTTCTAAGTATCTTCAGTAGCTAAAAGCTTCCTCTTCCTTAAAAGAAGTAAGATGCTGCCCTGACTGAAGTGGCTCAGTGGGTTGGGTGTCATCCTGAGATCAAAAGGTTGCTGGTTCAGTTCCCGATCAGGGCACATGCCTGAGTTGCAGCCTGGGTCCCTGGTTGGGGACATGTGGAAGGAAGGCAACCGATTGATGTTTCCCTCACATATCGAAGTTTCTCTCCCTCTCTTTCTCCTTCCATTCCCCTCTGTCTAAAAATCAATCAATAAATAAAATCTTTAAAAAGAAATAAGATGCTAATTATACCTCAATTAATAATAAAAAAACTGAACAGTATTTCCTCCTATCAGAATCTGAGAAGTAGATAATCTTATGCTAATCGAGAGCACCCATGAATTTTCCAAAGGTTGACAGAAAATAAAAGGAAATTCTAAGATAACTACATTTATTTATAAAAGATTATCTTGAAGGAAAATACATGAGATAGTTTTGAGAAAGATGGTATGAGCTCTCAAGAAAAAAGTAGCTGTTGAAACATAATAGCGAAACAAGGCCTGAGATAGAGGGGAAGTTACAAGATGCCAACTTCAAGTCTAAACAGGCAACAGTAGCAGAAACAAATCTCCTCTGGGAGAGAAATCCAGTGTTTAGCAACAGCTTCCATGCTACAGATGCAAATATAAATCCCCGGACTATGTAATTCCTCCCATTATTTCTATAAAAATAAAGTTTTCTGTTCATTAATTAAATCTATAATCTAAGATGCATTTAAAATGCAGCACCAAAAAGCATTAAAATATGCCAGACCAATCAGGGTTGTTCATTTGAACTACAAAAAACAACAACAGCAAAAAAAATAATATTTGAAGTGACTATTTTTCTCAATTCTCAAAGAATGATACATTACTAGTACTTATGTATTTGTCATACATTTTCTCAAAATGGATGAAAGGAGCCTCTTGCCTGGAAAACAAATGACATCATTTGTTGCCTGTGACAAAATGAGCTCTCCAGCAAATACTAAAATTTTTAAAAACTTGTATCTACTACCATGACCTTCACAAATTCCTAATACGTAAAGATTTTCTGTTGGTATCAGTGGTGATATCAACGTGAGTTTTTGAAAATACTGCATAACACAACATGTCAACATTTGGAAGATAAACATCATTCAATGAAGCGGTATCTCCAAGTTGAGACAGCAAGAGGACATGGGCCCCAGAAATGGAAAAAAAAACCCAGGTGGCCAAGCAACCAAGCAGCTAAAGACCAAGTAGCTAAAAAATGTCTAAACCACTGTTCCACATATGCACTTGGTAAGTTTTGGTGGCTATAAACCTTCCTGGGATGACAGTAATGAGCAATACCACCATTATGCCCCCATTTCACAACATGACATAGAAATTTCCACTCTGGAACCGTCACAAGCCCATCTTTTCACTCAAGCCCTCTTTGTCCCCCCGGCTTATAAAAGCAGCCAAGCAGAGGCATCCTCTGAGCCAGGTCAAGAGGACCTTCCTTTCCTCCGTGCTGCCCTGCCTCCCTGTGCTCAAGCATAAGCTTAATAAAATCTGTCTGGAAATTTCCTCTTGACTTCTATCTTGGGAAACCCAAGAATCCCAGGACCAGTAACAAAATGATCAATTCATGATGTTATAAAATCATACATTAATAAATGATCCATTCAACAGATCAAAGAGTTTCAATGCAACAGAGTACAAAAAGTTTACTTCTAAGGTTTCAGATTCCACACTGCAATTAACTCTTTATTTCTTACTTAAAACTGTTCATTTTTGGCATAGTATCCATGAAGAATATGCACAATTATCTGAAAAAGCTATGAAAAGATTTCTCCTTTTTCTGGCTACATATCTAAGAGTCAGATTTCCTTCACACAATTCATCCAAAACAACGTATCACAATAGATTGAATGCAGCAGTAGATATGAAAATACACCTGTCCACTCTGGCCAGTGTGGCTCAGTGCACTGAGCGCTGGCCTGCCAACCAAAAGGTTCGATTCCCAGTCAGAGCACATGCCTGGGTTGCAGGCCAGGTCCCCATTGCAGGTGTACAAGAGGCAACCATTGGATGTTTCTCTTCCACTTTGATTTTGCTCTCCCACTTTTTCTCCCTCCCTTCCCCTAAGGAATAAAATCTTTTTTAAAAAAAGAAAAAGAAAAATAAAGAAAAGAAAATATACCTGTCTTCTATTAAACCAGGTAGGTTTGGGGACGTCCTCAATTATGTTTAAGAATAAAGGAGTCCTGGTAACCATTGCCTTAGGACATCTGGGCTTAATTCAATCAGGGATTCTAGTAGAGAAAGGCCCTAAGAAACTGAACATGAAGACATTTACACACAGGCAAGGGCCAGGTTTAAGTTTCTACAACAGGTAACAAAGCTGGATTGTAATTCTGCTCCTTACTTTTTCTTAAGACATACTGAATATCACCTGAGTGATATTTGAGCACAACTCCCCCTCTCTCGCTCACTTATCTTCCGCTTTAAGATCGTATTTGCTCATTAAATCACATCTATTTTATTTCTTATATTCTCACTTTCCACCAGTATTTTGAAAAACATCCCATCTGTTTCATCTTAACTAGTTCAGTTATATACTCATGCAACTGCTCAACCTTAAAATCACTGTTCTAGTGCAAAATTTGCCACGGTTGGTCCCATATCCAACAATGGCATATCTGAATTGAAGTCCTTTTTACAAACCAGCTTTTTACAGAATTGCATTATTTGACAGCACTCTCTCCCCTAATATTACGTTTGCATAAAACCATAGACCCAGCCCTGGCTGGTGTAGCTCAGTGGATTGAGCGCGGGCTGCGAACCAGGCATCGCAGGTTCGATTCCCAGTCAGGGCACATGCCTAGGTTGCAGGCCATGTCCCCCAGCAACCACACATTGCTGTTTCTCTCTCTCTCTCTTTCTGCCTCCCTTCCCTCTCTAAAAATAAATAAATAAATAAATAAATAAATAAATAAATAAATAAAATCTAAAAAAAAAAAAAACCATAGACCCAAATGAATGACTCAAGCACTATGACAGCATGCACACTTAACGTATCAGTCACTATACATTTTTTAAGTCATATAAAACACAAAAGACTACTCTAAACAAATGTCTCATTTTTCAGCTTATAATCAGTGGAAGTTTCTTAAATAATTTCTCATGGTATAACTAAAAGGAAAGAAAATAAAGTAGTATATGACTTTAACTAGCACAGCAAACACATGCTCACAGTACTTTAAAAGACTTTACTTACGATACAACTTTTCAATATTCCCATTTAGCTCTTTTATAGATAACCAAGTGAAAAATATCCTAAATTAGATGTATTTCCTCCCAATCAGATGTATTTAATGAAAAATAAAATGTGCCTCCGACTTTTCGGTTGCAAGTTCCTCAATGAAGCGTCCTCAACTACTTCCAATGACCAGCTTTATATTAGACAAGCAGCTTAACCTCTCCGATCCTTAATTTCTCATCGGTAAAATGAGGGCTTTGGGCTAAAAAACTACAAGGCCCTTTCTAACTTTAAAATTCTAAGTCAATTAAAAATGGTTGGAAGAACTAGAAGGAAACTTAACATGTATGTATATTTATGTCTGTATTTAAATATAAAGCTTTTTTTTAACCGAGTTAATTTGGCTTTGAGGGGTGGAGAGAAAGGAAGTTCACGTGGAAGCGTTAATTCAATAAACACACTCCAGTGGTTGCACGTAAGTTTCCTATGGCTTTTCCTTTCCCACCAAAAACGGAAAACACTAGGGCCGGTTAAGATTGGTCGGAACTGAAAAGTGACCTCCGTAATCAAGGCCCAAGGCGCAGGCTCTACCCTTTAACTCCGAAGGCCAAACTACGGGTGACGAGTCGCCTAGGTTCAAAGTCTAGGGCACTTCAGATGTGGCAAAGAATGAAACAAAAAGTCCAAGTCCCCAAAAGCAGTAATGGCTTGGGGTGAGGAAGGCACATCACCTCGGGGGCAGGGGTAGGATGCTGGGCCAGATGCTCTAACTGCCATTTCTCACTCTACTCCCAACACCTGATCCAGGGAAACTGGGTGAGGGGGCCCCAGGCCCAGGAAGAATGAAGAGGTTGGCGGGTGAGAGGGTGACAGGTTTAGGTCTCAAGGCTGTCCCGCCGGGCCCAAGTATGTCCCACCCCCGTGCCCCGGGGCACCAAGAGGCACAGCAGGCACGACCCCTGAGACCCTGGCCCGGCTGCCAGCCAGCCCAAGCACCGCACAGCCGCCCCCCCAACCCGTCCCGCAGAGCGTCCGCGGTCCCCGGAGGAGCCGGGAGGAGGTAGCTCTGAGGTCAGCCCTTACCACAGTGCCTCCGCTATAAGATTCGCGGCAGCTGCAGCCTCCGCCTTGCAAATTCAGTTCTTTCCGCCGAGCTGAAGCAGTGGCGGAGCCGTGGCAGTGCAATCAGGGCCGGCGCCGCCCCGCCCACGGCCTCCGCGCAGAACTCTGCTGGGCCAACATGGCTGGTGCCACCTCTGCCACGTCAAAGGGAGGGGCGGGGGCGGGGCGTGAGGGCGTAAAGGGGGCGCGGACAGAGCCGAGGGGCGGGGCTACTGGCCGGAAAACGGAGGGCGCGGTTGTGCACGGGTCGGAATCTACCTGGAACTAGGGACTAGAAAGGGGTTGAACAGGGGAAGGCAGGGTTGGGGACCTGTCCGCTGGTGCCGGGGGAACTCTAGGGAAGGTGCGGGACCTGGGCTGAGCAGACCTGGGGCAGAGAACAAGAAGAGGGAGTTGGAGAAGGGGTAAGGACGGAGCCGGTGGGTCAGGGTGACCCAGACTAACCGGAACGGCGGCACGTCGGTGGAGCGCGGACCGACAGGACGGGGCTGTGCGGATGGGAGAGTGGGGATGCGCGGAGGAACGCCTTTCCCTTCTACGAGCCACAAGGGATCTGACTCCTTTCGATCCACAGGAAGGGTGGGAACTTCTTCCCTTGCCAGCCACTCAGACTCCTCAGCTCTCCAAAGAGAAATGGAGACATCCTTGTCTAGGACATCTTGCCCACTAGGGTTCTAGTCGATTCCTAGACCACAAATATTTCCCCTTAAAAAACAAAGTGAGAAGTTGTTCTTTTGAGCAGGCCAGTAAGAAACCAGGAAAATCCCTTGGCAAGTGAAATGGGAAAACTGAGACAGCTTACTCAAACTGGGCCCCTTCTCCCTTTCAGGACCACTCCCTTAAGCCTTCAGCCCTCAAGACACTGAGGGTCTGTCTGATCAGCATCAAACAATCTTAGGAACAAAGCCTTGGGTTCATTGACCACAGAGAAAGTTTTGGTCAATCTAGACATTACATTTAGGCCTCATTTGTGTTTCAGATCCAGGCCCAGAAAAGATGAAGCTATGGCCATGGATGGTATCAAGACCAGATGCAATTACCGATGCCCACCCCCCACCCTAGTGCTGATCAATCAGTAGAGACCCTGACCCTATAGTTCATTTTGATAAATCAGCATATAAAAGGCCACGCCTGGAAAGATGATGAGTATTCTGTTAGACCCTCCCCTGGGACCTCCCCTAAAATTCCTGCCTTTAGAAAACAGATAAAAACTTAAGAACAAAGGACCCAATGCACTTGTGCATACTCATGCTCACTCGCACTTGCTGTCACACGCACGTGCCTTCTTTCTTCAGGTATGTACCTTTGCTTTCTTTCTCCTAAGTTTTAAGGATCACCACAAGACTTGCAACCAGGGGAGCAGCAGGCTTCAGCAGCTTGTCCAGAGCTAACCCTGTGAACCTGCCTCCACAGTCTCTTCTCTTGCCTCTATAATTTTCTGCCTCTGTGTTTTTCTTTCTAAAAGGCCAAGGCAACTCTTTGAGCAACCTGCTCAAATCTCTTTGAGTGTATTTTGCTTTGCATGTTAAATAAACTTCCTCTTGTGCTACAGTTCTTCGCTCTGAATTCTTTCTTTGCTGAACTCAAGAACTGAGAGTCCACATCACTGGTAACACTTTAATATGGTGCAACAAATATTTTCTGAACACCTACTGTGTGCCAGGCACAGTTGTGATGCTGGTGATATGAGGTAGGCAAAACAGGCCAATTTCCCAGGCCTGGAAGAACTGACATACTATTTAGACATTTCTAGTTAGTTTACCTCTTTCCCTTTACATTGCTTTTACACCACTGCCCCAGGCTCACCATACACACTCCACAATCTTTGGCTGATTAATCATGGCACATTTTCTGCTTCTCTTTCCAAGAAAAGAGCAAAATGAGACAGACATAATCACGTTGGAAATACATTCAACCTTGGCAGTTTCAGACCAACCCAATCCTTCAGTGAGGGGTTGCTCAAGGAATTAGTTCCCTATATGACAATACCTAAAATCCTGCAAAGTTTAGCCCTGTAAGCATTTTACAGAATAGGAGACAAGATCAAATTCTTATTCTTCGAAGTTTATATTCACGAGAAATAAGGTATACACCATTTTTCTTTCTATAATGTACATATAAGGTTGAGAATAAGTTTGCATATCAAATTTTAATACAATCCTAAAGAGGAAGTAATCAAAAGCCAAAATTCAGTGAAGGGCTGCAAATAAAGTGGGCTCAGGGTGCTAGTTAATGAGAATTCTTAACCAAAAGCACAGCAAGTAAATAGCTGTGGACAATGGTATAAAGGTGGAATAAGGAGATTCACAAAATGAAACAGTATCCAAGAAGGAATACGGTAAACACATATAGATGAGAAGATCCTTGAGGATCCTGGAATTCAGTAAGGTATAAACCAGAGTATAGCACCTTTGGTAATTTTATTCATTTCATGGTCCCCCAAAAGGCATCTTTACCCCCCAGCTCAATAAAGTCTAAGAAGTCATAATTTCTGTTTTCAGCTGAACATAGGTTTTTGTTTCCTATTTCAATGAAATAGACATTAAGATGGGTAAAAAATTCATTTATATGCCTGTCTGTGCTTCAAGGTGAATGAGTTTAAAAGTTTAAACCTTAGTAATTAGGATCTATAGGACCCACCTTTAGTTTTCTGGAGTTTTCTTTTTAAGGACTTCTATTTTTTACAATTGATATTTCATGACATTCATTCTTAGATGTCTTCCAAGAACAAAGACAAAATTTATTTTAAAAAAAAATACAGCCCTGACTGGCGTGGCTCAGTTGGTTAGGTGTTGTTCTTCAAGGCAAAAGTCACTGGTTTGATTCCTGGTCAGGGCACATGCCTGGGTTGTGGGTTCAGTCCCAAGTTGGGACACATACGAGAGACAACCAACCAATGTTTCTCTCTGACAACAATGTTTTTCTCCCTCTCTCCCTCCCTTCCCCTCTCTTTAAAAATAAATCTTTTTGAAAAAATAGGATATAGTTTATTCTATTTGTCATTACCACGTGGGTCCATTGGACTCTTGTAAATCTAGGATACATCATGAAATATTAGTGACCTTATTTTTCCTGTAACTTGAAACATTCTGCTACTTGGCATTCTGCTACCCATGGCATTATTTCATCATTACTCACTAAAATCACTTCAAACTATGCTTTTAAAAGGCTAAAAAATAAGAAAATGGAAGAATGATAGAGTTACCTAAGATGATAAAACAGTGAAATAAATGTACATATAAGGTTGTACATAGTGTACATCATCACTATTGTGTTATACTTAGTTTTCTTTTTGCAATGCTCAAAGTACCGTAGCATCTTTCAAGATCTTTATACTATGTTGTTAGCTTTCACAAACTATAGCTAAGAATTCAGAATTCAGAAAATGAATACAGAGACAAAGAACATCACTCTAGATCCTAATAATGATAGCAAAACCTTAAACTATGAATCTTTTTTTTTTTTCTAAGATTTTATGTTTTTTTAGACAGAGAGGAAGGGAAGGAGAGAGGAAGAGAAACATCAATGTGTGGTTGCCTCTCATGCACCCCCTACGGGAGACCTGGCCCACAACCCAGGCATGTGCTCCAAGCAGGAACTGAACTGGTGACCATTTGGTTTGCAGGCTTACACTCAATCCACTGAGCCACACCAGCCAGGGCAAACTATGAATCTTTAGATGACCATCTCTTAGATGAATTTCTCAAACTCAAGAATCAATGAGTTAATGAAACATTTCTAATGACAATAACAAAATTCAGTATTCTCATCCAGTCATTCACTCAAGGAGAATAACTTCGTTACACAATATTTTGCAATAAGAATCTCGACAATCCCATTTTGATAATGCACATATTACAGTATTCTTTCATCCTTTATGATGTTTACGTGGATAGTTTTACTTGATCTGATTCTTAAGTGGACAAATACTAGAGGTAATTGTGTATACAAAGACAATAGGAATGAAACAGATAACCTAGAAATGAAAAATTATATAAATTGGTCATTTATAAAACTAAAAATACAAATATTTTACAGTTAGGGAGCAAAGAGCCTGCTATCCTCTCTTCAACATGTTTTAAGTCTTTAAATGTTTCAAAAAATTCTTGAAAGTCTTGTGTTTTGATTATGTAAATGCAAGAAAAACCAGAAAAAACAATAACCTAGGGTATAGTAATGATGTATTTGAAACCTGCAATCACTATTTACAAGATGGGTATGCTCCAGACTCACACAACACAGATAATGAGCAGGTCTAGCTGCATTTAGAAGGCACTGCCCATTTTGGATATATCTTCAAAACCAGGAAAATATAAAATAAAAGTAGGGGTTTGCCATGTTCATTTACTTATTAAAATTTCCAATAAAGTTGTTTTCATTATTCCTTTCCTCTTTTTAACAGTTTTATTGAATATCCCTTTACTCTAACTTATATAAATTACTCCTGCAATAACATAAAAATATTAAAAGTTAGAAGGGCCCTTTGGACCCAGATGGTAAATAGTGAAGACTATTTTTTTCTGGTATACTGAAAGTTAAGAGGTTTTGATCTGAAGAGTAGAGAGGAATGGAAAATTTCTTGAGCTCCTGAGAAAGGAGAGTCAGACTAGGAATTGGAGAAGGGAGAATCTCCAAAAGCAATCTCCTCTTGCATTCTGAGTTAATGTATAGACAATCCTAGCCCAAGGCACTTGAGATCAATCTGTGTTCTGAGGGATGTTTGTTAAACATTTACCAACATGTAACTGATTATAATTGTTTGCTTTCAGTTACGCCACCTTCTATAGGTTCTGGCACAAAAGACTGTTCCCTAAATACTCATGAGTAAGCATGAAAACCTAAACAACTATAAAATATTATCATCATCAACATTTTTATGTATTGAGATTGACTAAAAATATAAATCTGACATAACCAACCCCTCCAAGAAAAAAAAAAGTTGTTTTTAAAAGCAAATACTCCTAAGATCAGTACTTCCTCAAACTGGCATTTTTCAAAATGCCAGAGAATATTAAAAAGAGAAACAAGGAGAGTTCTATGGTCAAAGAAACTCAGGAAACACCAGTTAAATTATGTAAAGTAGATCTTTTGTCAGGGGTTTCAACGAGATAGTATTCCTTGTGGGCCTTTAAGGGTGGGATTTAAGTACATTTCCCAAAGATATTTAACCTTGGAACTTTTTTTCCTGGACTCTCTGGGGGCAAGTATTCTAAACATCCTATGACTTTATCTTCATTACCTTAAATACCAGTTAATGTGTAATAGCCAGTATATTCCTTCCTACTTCTGAACTAACATGTTTCTAAACTGGAGGAGATTCCAGTACTACACAGTCAGGTGAAGTATAAAAATATAAATTTCTTGAATTTTTATGATCGCCACCAAATATAGCTTTCACCTTTACTTTTTCTTTTTGGCTTAATCCATTATCTAGTATAAAAGAAGCACTTAAAGTTTTTTCTTCATTTGTTCAAATGATGACTTTATAAGGTACTGGCCAACTATTTTTTGGAGTATTCACTAGGAAAAGCAGTACTCAGATTCTTCTAACTTTAAATTTTCGGCATCAATACTGTATTAAGTCTCATATACATAGGGTAATATCAGTCTGGTCTAGTCTGCACAGACAATGACCACAATCATATTAGCTATAATAACAATAAATAAGGCTAATAAATCACACATGGGAGTTATAGTATTACAAACCAAAATAGACCTTAGTGACCATTTAGTTCAATCCCTATACATAACAAATGAAGATAAGAAAGGTTACATAGCATATCTAAAGTTGGGGTGCTGGAGCCCGTTTAACACTTATCACACAACTTTTATGCTATGCCTGTCTTTTTCCGTGTAAATGCTGACAATGCTTGGCATTAAAATGTTTAGTCCTTATTTCAACAGTGATTGTTTCTACTCCACGGAGCGCCTCACCAGTAATATACTCTAACACCACTTCATTAGGCCACATGGACACACTCCAGAATTATTAGCAAGTTCCTTTAATCAAACTATATAAATTAAATTATTTGCTCTTAAACTATTTATAGAGGCAAAAAATTAAACATGGTTATTTACTGACAATTTTTCTTTTCTTTTTGTCTGCTGTGTATTTGATTTATAAAGAATATAAGAATTATTAAAATCCATGTAGCAAAGTAGGAAACTCCTACTTTAACAGGAAGGAGCTGGATTTGTATTTTACTTTAGGGGAGCAAAGTTTTGTTTTTGTTTTGTGTTCTGTCATTAAACTAGACCTTGCCTTGATTTTCTGGCATCAGTTCAGTTTTCTAGTCCTCTTTGTGGATCTGGACCCCAAAGCTTTAGGACAGTGTTTTGGAGAAATAAAAGAGACTGCTCATGAATGAAGGGCATGTACCATAACTAGGATCTCCTTGCATTTATCTTCATTGTCTTTCTCTTAATCTATAAGCAGTGGGTCGTAAAGGCTCTTATTTATATAGAGCAATTCCTTGAATATCATTTCATTATAAAGATGATGAGGAAAAATAAATGATTCCTGGCAGAGGCCACTCTCTGTGTGGAGTTTGTACTAGCTCCCCATGTCTGCATGGAGTTTCTCCAGGGACTCCAGTGTCCTCCCACATCCCCATGATGTGCACATGAGGTGAACTTGCATGTTCACGTTGTCTCAGTCTGAATGAGTGTGGGTGTGTGTGTGAGGGGTCACTCAGTGGAAGGGCCTTCTGTCCAGGGTGGGATCCTGCCTTGTGACCTGAGCTGCCAGGACAGGCTCTGGTCACCCAAGACCCTGAACTACAAAACGCAGATTGGAGTCTATTTATCTTACTTGTTTTTATTAATCTTGTTGAAATGTATGCATAGCTCACATTTATTTCGATGTTTAATATTAGAAGTGTTTGGGGTTTTTATTTAGAAGTTTGGTGATATTTTAGTGACTCTTATGCAGGAACTTATCTCATTTATACCAACTTCACCTATGGTAAAATTGGTTTCATTATATGTCATTTTGCTGAAAGTGAGTTTCTAAGAGCCTATCAACAATGTTTAAGTGAGAACTCACTGTACTTATTTTTACTGAGCTATTCCTTGTGAAACAGTGATTTAGCCTGACCTCCCAAGATAGAATCTCAATTCCATCCACTTCCTAGTTGTGTGACCTTGGGGTGTCACACAACTTTTTCTGAGCCACGCTTTCTTCATCTGAAAATAAAGATAACAATAGTACCTACCAATTACGATATAATATATTGTGATAATTAAATGAGATAATCTATATAAAACATTTAGCCCCCCAAAAAAAGAAAAGAGGTCTTCGAGAATCTGAAATTGCCCTGGCTCTACCAGCTGGGTTTGGCTGTTGTTAGGAGCTGCCTGGGCACTCACAGTCAGACCAACTTGTTCTCCTATTTAATGTAAACCATTTCACAGGACACCAACATTAGACAAGGTCACTCAGTGACTTTGAAGGATAAAGACAAAAACGAAACCACTGTATAATCATGCCTATACTCAGAAAAAATCAGAAAGATTGCCTAGACCACAAAATGACCAAATACCTCCCTAACTAGGCTAATCTGAGTGACCAATTAAACCATTAGCTTCCCTTCTTCCTTATACCTCCACATAAACATTATAAAGATAACTAATTATAGAATATGTCGAGTGCTGAGAGGAACTTGAGAGAGAACTGGTCTGTCAGGTGTCAAAATAGGCAATTAAAGCAACAAGCCAAAATTTGGAAGTGACAAGCCTCTATACACTTACTGCAACTGCATAAGCAAGAGTCTAAACCTGGTGAAAACACTGACTCTGCATCCCATTACTCCGTGAAATGGCACGCTGGGGTGACAGTGAGTGGATGGGCACACACGTGGAGGTCTGAAGGTCTCTTGGTGTTGAACGATCCCCCCCAAAGACTCCTGCAGATTTATGTAATTGGGGTATGGCATATTAGTTGAGTTATAGGCACTTGAAAAACAGCAGATGCAAGGAGGGCGCTCTGTGCTTCCTTTTTCTCTTCCTGAAAGCAGGAGATAAAACCCTTATCTGTGGCCTGACTGGTGTGTGGCTCAGTTGGGCATCACCCTGCAAAGTGAAAGGTCACCAGCTTGATTCCTGGTCAGGGCACATGAGTGGGTTGTAGGTTCTGATCTTTGTTGCCCTATCTCAAACCCATTTATCTTGTTACATTTTTCACAATTTACTATTCTTTGTTCAATCTAGTGTATAATCTGGGCCCTACCTTCTTTGGGTTTTGATTTTTCTTGAGAAGGCTCCCATGTACACGAAAAAATAAATAAATAAAATGTGTATGCTTTTCTCCTGTTATTCTGTCTTATGTCAGTTTAATACTTAGGCCTAGCCAGAGACCCTAAGAGGACAGAGAAGAAATTTTATCTCCCTTACAATAGTCCACCTACAGCTTCCTTAGGCCAACTATGCCACACCTGAAGCCTGCAACTATGCCATATCTGAAGCCTTCCTTTTTTCCAAGATAAATCTTTCCAACTCTTCTTCCTGTCTTTGAATCCTTGCCAAAACACAAGTAGTGGTGGCTGACTCCCTTCCTCTAGCAAGCTCTGAATAAATAGCCTTTGCTTGTTCTCATTCTTTGGCCTTCATTTGTTTCCTCATTGCAAGGCTCTTACCCCCATCCCCTCAAAACTTTCCTTAATACTACTTATCACAGTCAACATTTAAAATTCATTTGTATTACTGTTTGATTAACAGCTCTCTGTCAACTAGGCTGTAAGTCCCAAGACAGAAAAAGCTCACCACTGTAACTCCCAATGCCTACCACAGTGCCCGTTTCTGAAGCTATATTTCTGTCTCAGAATGTTTCTTAAAATGTCAATTTCAGACCTTCACAACAGTCAACAGAATCAGACCTCTCTGGAGGAGAGAGCTACAGGACCCAGGAGTCTGTATTGTTTTTGTCCTCACCAGAGGACATGCTTATTGAGTTTAGAGAGGGTAAGGGAGGGAGAGAGAGTCAGGGAGAGAAATACCTATGTGAGAGAGAAACACCAATCTGTTGCACCTGTGCCCTGACCAGGAAACAACCCCACGACCTTTCAGTTTACAAGACAACAACAGTCCAACCAACTGAGCCACACTGGCCAGGGCCAGGAGTCTGTATTTTAAATAATTTCTTTCAGATAATTCTTATACACATTAATTTATGAGAATAGCTGAACTGCTTAAGGGGATATAAAACACAAGGACAAATTTTGCAATTAGCTCTGCTAGGATGACTTAACAAATGCCATCATCATCAATAAACAGCTCTCAAGCATTCCATTCTCACAACCCTTAAATAACTATTATAGCCAAACACCAATGTAAAAAACACTGAAATAGCCCTGGCTGGTGTGGCTCAGTAGATTGCGCACCAGCATGAGAAGTAAAACATTGCCTGTTGGATTCCTAGTCCGGACTCATACCTGGGTTGTAAGCCAGGTCCCTGGTTGGTAACAGGCAATGTTTTTCTCACACATCCATGTTTCTCTCCCTCCTGTCTTCTCTCTCTAAAAATAAATAAATAACATATTTTTTAAAAGAATCATTGAAATAAAAAAATTTCCATTTTAAACTGAGAAATGACTGGGAATCTTTGAAAACAGGGCATCAGAAATAATTCAGAATCTTAGGTAGAGTTCACATGAAATAGTTATAACAGTTTTAGAAGTTTGGCTTTCCAACAATTAAGCATCTTTTTTTCAAAATAACTTCATCAACCAAATAAAGCTTCTTCTCAGCTGTCCCATATCTTACTGAAACTATCAAAAATATTTAATGCAATTTCCAATTTATTGCCATAGTAAAATATGTTCGAAAACTCATTACTATTTTTTTTTACATCAGATTAGTTTGAAGTAGCAGAAAGCAACACGTTAATTTTTAATTTAATTTTCCCTCCTGAATGAATTCATGCCTATGTACTTAAAGTTTTAGATGCATTTCAGGATCATTCATGTGCTTTATTACTCGCCTCTTCTTTTGGAAAATAATTTATTATTTCCCAGGACAACCTTTGTTCATTCTGCTTTTCCTCTCTTTTATCGACATGTAGTTCTGCCATGTTCTTAAACATGAAGTTTTTAACCTAAGATCTTCCTCACTTCACCTTCAGCTGAGTAACCTGCATTTTGGTTTCTAAGTTATTAGTAGTGCTTTAAAAAAAAAGGATCCTCAAACATAAACAAAAACCTTAGAAATAAAATTTTTTTTAATTTAAGATTTTATTTATTTATTTTTAGAGAGAGGGGAAGGAAGGGAGAAAGAGAGAGAGAAACATTGATGTGTGAGACATGTATGTATCAGTTGCCTCTCACACGCCCCCTACTGGGTCACGCCCCCTACTGGGTCACGCCCCCTACTGGGTACCTGGGCGCAACCTAGGCAAGTGCCCTGACTGGGCATGGAACCAGCCACCTTACTGTTCACAGGCTGGCACTCAATCCACTGAACCACATCAACTAGGGCAGAAATAAAAACCTTAAACTTTAAAACTTCACTTAGAAAACAACATTAGAAATTCACTCAGATTGCTTAGAAAGATTGTGATACAATACTTTCATTTTTTCTTGCAGCTTGTGACCCAGCAAAAGTTACTTAAATCATTTCTGCCTTGTTTACTCATCTGTAAAATGGAGATAATAGTATTCACCCCACAAGATTGGCTCTAAGATTAATAATGGTGACTTCTGGGTGTTGGCATTAGCTTTATGCTTTGCACTACTTATATTTAAGCAAAGGGTTCTGACAAAAAAAAAAAAAGAAAGAAAAAAGTCCTGGCTACTCTAGGGGTAATATTCACTTCAGATAAATACAAAGTGATCTTTGAAGTAGCCAAGCACAAATGATTCCTCTGGAAACTTTAATTTTTGTTCATTTGACCTCAGATAAATCTAGGTTGGAATTGGCTCTTCCCCTTTAAGAGAAAGTCACATTTGTAGTATTTAACCCCTCTTCTGGTATATTTCCTCCTTTACAAAACCGATATAATACCACCTTCTTCAAAATGTTGTAAAAATTAAATGAGGAAATGTATATGACCTGTCTACCGGTGTTTAAGAATTTAGGGGTCAATAAATGATAATCACAGTAATATAACTTATTAATTCAAAAAAACATTTAAGGATCCCTCAGTACTAGGGATACATAGAGGTTAGTAACTCTCAGTCTTCACCTAGTCTTAGAAGACAGTACAGGGGGTAGAAGACACAACACGCGGAAACACTCCAGAACCACCACTGTTAGGAACTTAATTCGCAGTCTTGGCTACACCGCGGGAACCTTAACCTTAGAACAAGCAGCAGATTTGCGCACGCGCAATTACGCCCTTAAGCCCGCCCCCCTGCTCAACTGCGCGCCAAAGATACCTACTTAAGCGCGTGCGCCTGCGCCGTGACCTAGACGTAGGACTGGCTCGATTGTAAACCATGGCGTGGGTACCAGCGGAATCTGCAGTGGAAGAGTTGATGCCCCGGCTGTTGCCAGTGGAGCCCTGCGACTTAACAGAAGGTTTCGATCCCTCCATACCCCCGAGGACGCCTCAGGAATACTTGAGGAGGGTCCAGTGAGTGATTTGGCGTGAGAGGGTGGGCTGGTAGTTCTTCCTGCCGCAGGGCAACCGCCGGGTGTCCTGCTCGAACCCCGCCAGCGATAAAGCCCCGCCTTTGTTCCCGTCCCCAGTCTCTTTTGAGTTCGGATTGGGTCGAGATCATTTGCTTCTACCTTTACGGGAGCGAGTTTCTACGAACTTTATTGTATTAAACTTGATTACCCATGACAAGATACGTGCTCCTAGATTTCCTTGCTTTTGATCCCAATAATTTCAGAAGTATTCTGATCAGTACCTCAATTGCGATTCTGAACTGTTTGTCTAATTTCATAATGAATTGTAGGAATGATTAGCTTGTTTTACTGCACATCGACAAAGCATGATAGTAATCACAATTTTGCATTTATTACGTATTTGTAGGATTGAAGCCGCTCAATGTCCAGATGTTGTGGTAGCTCAAATTGACCCAAAGAAGTTGAAAAGGAAGCAAAGTGTGAATATTTCTGTGAGTGTTATTACCCGTCATGGACTTTTTTACCTCCCCCCGCAAATTAAAAGACCATACCTCTTCCTATAGTATCTAACAGATGTAGGTAGGTAAGATTTGACAACTACTACCTAGGAAGTTAAGACATTTATTGTACTTTTTCTTCCAAAAACACAATTGACATTTACTGCCACCAGAGGCTTTCAGTAATCCTGGCATTCATAGAGATTTGCTCTTCATACTTTAGGGGCATGATCCAATCCTGAAGAAGTCTTTAAATAGGTTACTTATGCTAACCTTTAATTTTAAGTGACATTTTCCAGTTATCTTCATAATTATCACTGGACTGTTTAATCTTCGTGTAGTTTGCATGTTATGATTTTGACTGGGTTTTGTTTTTTTAAGAATAGAGTTGCGTGGTGATTGTTGCAGGGTGAGGAGAAAGGTGGAAGGAAGTATAAAGGAGATAAATGGTAATGGAAAAAAGTACAATGAAAAATAAATTATGCAAAAAAATTTTAATTAAAAAAAAAATAGAGCCCTGGCTGGTGTGGCTCCGTGGATTGAACACTGGCCTTCGAACAAAAGGGTAACTGGTTCAATTCCCAGTCAGGGCACAGGCCTGGGTTGCGAGCCAGGTCCCCAGTGGGGGGCATGTGAGAGGCAGCCATACATTGAGATTTCTCTCTCTCTCTCTTTTTCCCTTCCCCTCTGTCTAAAAATAAATAAGTTTTTTAAAAAAGGAAAGGAAAAAAATAGAAACCAGATATCTTTACACTTTTTCTGGCTACTTGCACACTATGAACATTTTCATATACTTAATCCAGCACGTTTTTTACTAACCAACTAGGTTGTGTGGGGCACTGAAAATACAACAGAGGATGAGACAGAAAAGGTCCCTATGCTTGTAGAGTTTACATTGTCCTGAGAAAGACAGTAAACAAATTAATTATATAAAATGACTGCTGCAATGATGAAAATTAACATATATAAATGACCAATAAATAACAAGGAGTATTGTGACTATCTACATAGTCACAGAAGTTCTCTCTGAAGAGTGAATTTAATGTAAGGTCAAAGGAGAGCAGCAGGTTTTTTTGTTTGTTTGTTTTTCAGTTTTAAATTGCAATAAATCCTTTTCCTTTTATGTTCTAAGTAATTCTTTTATCTGATGTTTATAATTAGGAAATTTTAATTCAGACACTGTAAAGTTTCATGTAAGTTTTTAGTTGATGTCTTATAAGATGATGTCTGTCTTATATACCTGGCTTTAAAAAGTGACTGCAATAAGTTTTATTTCAAGGCACTATGTGATCAATTGTGAACTAAGTACTGTTTTAGGAAACAAGTAGGTCTCTCAAAATCAAATGTCTTAAATTATTTGAGTTTGTTCTGCCTATGTTGAAATTGATTGTTTGGGATATATCTCTTTGTTTCAAACTGTTCTGCTATTCTAGAAAGGTAGGAACACATTTTCTCTTCAGGGCTCATATCATTTATATTTCTTAGAGACTACAACTATAGCCCTGGCAGGGTGGTTCAGTTTGTTGGAGCATCATCCCAAACACCAAAAAGATGCAGGTTTGATTCCTAGTCAGGGCACATACATAGGTTGCAGATTCGACCCCTGATTGGAGAACCGATTGATATTTTTCTCTCTCCCTGCCTTCCTCTCTGTAAATCAATAAATGTATTCTTGAGTGAGGATTTAGAAAAATGTTAATACATGAATATTTAAAATAAACAGAAACTACATATATAAACCATTCCAGATGGCTCTTATTAAAGTGACTAAATAAGGATCTTTTCCTAACATTTTAAACTTAGACATAAATAATAAAGTGAAATGCCTACCTACTTTTTTTTTACATCAGAAAAAGTACTTTTTTTTGTATAGTCTTAATCATGTACTTTATTATTTGCTGTTCATTTTGATTTTACTTTTACTTTGCAGAAGCATGAGCTTCTAGGTACAACGTTAATATTGATGCTAACAATAACGAACTGATCTCTAGCTTTCAGGATGTCAGCCTGCTCCTGAAGGGTATTCCCCTACACTTCAGTGGCAGCAACAGCAAGCGGCACAATTTTCAGCCGTTCGACAGGTAAATGACTGTAATCATTTAATCAAATTAAATCCCTCCCTCATATTTAATTCTGTTCTTAGACTTAAGTTAGAAAAATAAGATTTGTGATTCTGAAGTGTAAAAAAAAGAGTATTTGTGAATCAATTACCAAGTTATTATTATAATTATTAGATGTAATACAGTTTAAAACATATTTTCCGAGTTTTAGGATAGTTAGAATGTTGTGCGGCAATTGATTTCTTTGTAGTTACCCATTCTCTGAAAATCAGTGTCTAATTCTTCTTTCTGTAGAATGTGAACAGACATAGAAGCCACTGGAAATCACAACAGCTGGATAGTAATGTGACCATGGTATGTAGGTTTCTATGTTTAAGTTGTACAGTGTTTGAAAGTCCACATTTAGCCCTGGCTGGCATAGCTCAGTGGATTGAGCATGGGCTGTGAACCAAAGCATCGCTAGTTGAGTTCCCAGTCAGGGCACACGCCTGGGTTGCGGGCCAGGTCCCCAGTAGGGGCCACGTGAGAGGCAACCACACATTGATGTTTCTCTCTCTCTCTTTCTCCCTCCCTTCCCCTCTCTAAAAATAAATAAATAAAATCTTTAAAAAAAAAAAAAAGTCCACATTTACTTCCAGTCTTTAAAGATTCATTTACTTAGTCTATATTATTCTTTTTCTCTCCCATCTACCCCTTTAAAAAATTATATTTTATTCCTGGCTGGCGTAGCTCAGTGGATTGAGCGCGGGCTGCGAACCAAAGTATCGCAGGTTCGATTCCCAGTCAGGGCACATGCCTGGGTTGCAGGCCATGGCCCCCAGCAACCCCACATTGATGTTTCTCTCTCTCTTTCTCCCTGCCTTCCCTCTCTAAAAATAAATAAATAAATAAACCTTTAAAAAATTTTTAAAAAAATTATATTTTATCGATTGTGCTATCCATATACCCAGCTCCATCCAGCATCCACCACTCCCTCTAGCAATCCCAATACCATTGTTCATGTCCATGGGTCATGCATGTCAGTTCTTTAGATACTCCATTCTTTATACTGACTGTACATCCCCATGGCTATTCTGAAACTCCCTACTTGTACTTCGTAATCCCTTTACCTCTTCTATTCACTTGTACCCCCTTCCTTCTGGCAACCATCAACATGTTCTCTGTATCCATGATTCTGTCACTGTTCTTGTTTGCTTAGTTCATTTCTTAGATTCAGTTGTTGATAGATATGTATTCATTGCCATTTTATTCTTCATAGTTTAATCTTTTTCTTAAATAAGTCCCTTTAACATTTCATATTATAATGGTTTGGCGATGATGAATTTTAGTTTTTTCTTGTCTGGAAAGCTCTGTATCTGCCCTTTGATTCTAAATGATACCAGTCTTGACTGTGGGTTCCTGCTTTTTTGACTTTGAATATTTCTTGCCAGTCCCTTCTAGCCTGCAAAGTTTCTTTTGAGATATTGGCTGAAGGTCTTATGGGAACTCCCCTGTAGGTAACCAACTGCTTTTCTCTTGCTGTTTTTAAGATTCTATTTTTATCTTTAACCTTTAACATTATAATTATCATGGATCTTAGAGTAGGCCTCTTTGCATCCATCTTGTTTGGGACTCTCTGTGTTTCCTGGACTTGCATGTCTATTTTCTTCACCAAATTAGGGAAGTTTCCTTTTATTATTTTTCAAATCGATTTCTAATTTCTTGCTCTTTTTCTTCTCCTTCTGGCACACCTGTGATACAAATATCAGAGCACTTGGAGTTGTCCCAGAGGCTCCTTACACTGTCCTCGGGATTTTTTGGGATTCTTTTTTCTTGTTCTGGTTGGTTAGTTTTTGCTTACTATGTTCCAAATCATTGATTTGATTCTCAGCTTCATTCACTCTACTGTTGTTTCCCTGTACATTGCTCTTTATTTCAATTAGTTTATCCTTCACTTCTGACTGGATCTTTTCAATGCTGCCGAGGTTCTCACTAAGTTCCTTGAGCATCCTTATAACCAGTGTTTTGAGCTCTACCTCTAATAGATTGCTTTTCTCCGTTTTTGTTTAGTTCTTTTTCTGAAGTTTTGATCTGTTCTTTCATTTGGGCCATGTTTCCTTGTCTCTTCATTTTGGCAGCCTCCTTCTGTTCGTTTCTGTGTATTAGGTAGAGCTGCTATGACACCCTGTCTTGGTAGTGTGGCCTAATGTAGTAGATGTTCTATAGAGTTCAGTGGCACACCCTCCCCTATCACTCAAGCTGGACACTCAGGGTGTGATCTTCATGTGGGCTGAGTACACTCTTCTCTTGTAGTTGAGCCTTGATTGCTGTTGGCAGGTCAATGGGAAGGATTTACCTAGGCCAGTCAGCTGCATGGACTAGCTGTGACCACTGATCACCAACTTCCACCTTCAGCTGTACAGGGGTAGGGTGGTGGTGGCCTGATTTGGTCTGTAGCAGTCCACTGGGTGCACAGGCTCTGGGGTTTCCTGGGTGGTGCAGACCAAGGTCAGTCCCCACTTGTGTTTTGCCAGGGCCACCATGCTTGAGCTATAAAGTAGTCTGAGATGTGGGCTACTTTTGCTGGACTTGGAGATTCCCAGGTGAAGCCAAGCTGTGAATCTAGGCTGGTTGTTGTTACTTAGCAGGCCTGGGGCTACTTAGCACAAGGGTCAGGGTCTGGGGGCTCACTGAGGCCCTCGTTGTTTGTTTGAGAGGATTTAGGAAGTTATAAACCATGAGCCAAGACCAGCCATTCATATAGAAAAGCAGCTTGGGGTGGCCCAAGTAAGTTGGGTGACATGGAGTCTCTAGGGATCTTCAGGGCAGGGCAAACAGTGTTAGCTAGGTTGATGGATTCTCATATATGGCTCCAGCCTGCTAGCTCTGTGGCTCTGTGCGAGGAGGGTTTAGAAAAGGGACAGTGGCCTCCACCTACCTTCTTGTCTGAGAGAAAGCAGTCTTTCAGCTCTCACCTTGATGCCAGACACTTCAGTTCCTCCCTGTATGCCACTGGTGCCTTTCAAGCTGCTACCCCAGTGCTGGGGCTCAGAGGGAGTGAGTCTGAGTAAGTCCATGTGTGGGTTCTTCAAGAGGAATTACTTGGGACTCCAGAAATTTCCTCCACCAACTCAATCCCCACTAGTTTTTGAAGCCAGAAATTACGGGGCTTATCTTCCCGGCACTGGTACCCTGGGCTGGGGGTTCTGGTATAGGGCTGGGACTCCTCACTCCTGAGATATCTCTCCCAAATTTTTATCCACCACACATGGATATAGGATCAGCCTGTTCCATGTGTCTGCCCTAGCAGTCTGGATGGATGTGGTCTCTTTAATTCCGTAGTTGTAGACTTCTAGCAGTTTGATTTCTGACAGTTCTTAGTGATGGTTGTTCTATATTTTAGTTGTAATTTTGACGTGGTTGTGCAAGGAAGCAAGCCACATTTACCTGCAGCGCCATCTTGACTGGTAGCCCCCACCTACCTTAATATTACCAATGCCATTATATTAGTGGCCTGACAAATATAAAATCAGTAATGGAAGTTGTTTTTAGAACAGCTTTGATCCACAGCATTTTGAGCCATTTTGGATAGGTAATTTTTAGGCCTCTACAAGTTTTTAAGGGTCCTTCTAGACATTTGCTTTTTAGGAAATAAATACGTTTTCCTATTTACAAAAAGTATTTACAGAAAGATTGAGAAAAGGCTTATTGGATTTTCCTGAGGAGATAATGGTGCCAATACCAGTGACATTTTAGTAAAGCTGCCGTGCATACTGAAAAGTAGTATTGACTTCATTTTATCGGCTTAGATATAATATTAAGCTCTTCAGTAGACATGTTATATCTGGGCTACTGAATAAAAAAGGGAGTTGGGAAAGAAATGGGTACATTGTTCTATGGCAATACTTTCTTTTTCTGTGAAAAGTTTTTAATTTTACTTCTTACATTTCCCTCTTTCTGAATTTATATTTCAGTTATGATTGACATTCAATATTATATTAATTTCAGGTATACTCCATGGCAATATTTTTAACCTTTTAGGGAGTCTCATATTCTTTCTGATAATCAGATAAAATCTATTTATCTTCCAAAGGGCAAAAATGCACCTATGCACAAAATTTTACTCATTTTGGGGTAGTTCGTAGATTTCAGATATTAGAAGCTTCTTCTAGGCAGTTCTCCTGTCTTTTACATGGTGACACTTTGGGGTAAATGGAGGAATTTGCTTGCATAAGCTTCCTGAGACGAGCTGAGAGCTAAGATATTGAGTATATGGACTCTCTATATGTTTCTCCACACCAATTGGAAGTTCTGCTCTCACAAAAGTGTGAAAGCAACTGACATCACTTGCCTAAGACCATTTAGCTCTTCAAAGGTATGGCTGGGAGCCACGGAAGTCTGACTAAAGCTTTTCACTGTGCTCTGAGGCCTCTAGTAAGAAAGGAGGTAGGGGGAAGGAGGTAGATATATTATTTTGTTTTTTCTTCTCAGTGTAAAGATGTGTACATGCTTATTAATTCAAAAAGCCACATCAGTAATATGATATTATTTTGTCAAAAATGAAATGACCTAACATAATTGATGCAATAAATTATGCTCCATCAAAACAGGAATATTATGTAATTGTAACATAGGATCATCATGGCAAATGTAAACATGAAAATAATAAAATGAAAAAATTTTAAAGCACATCCTGGTGTCATCTGTGTAAGTATAAATATTTATTTATCAATTTATCCAATCATTTAAGCTCCTATCTTTATTTATTTTAAAGATTTTTTAATTTTATTTTTTAGAAAGGAGAAAGGAGGGAGAAAGAGAGAGGAACATCAGTGTGTGGTTGCCTCTCAGGCGTCCCCTACTGGTGACCTGGCCAGCCACCCAGGCATGTGTCCTAGACTGGGAATCGAACTGGTGACCCTTTGGCGTCCCATCTGGTACTCAACCACTGAGTCACACCAGGCAGAGTAGCACCTACTATTTTTAATAATCAGGGTATTTAGTGCTACCTGCAGCAGAAATCATCTCTAACCCAGTGAAATGACGGAGAAAGTTGTATACATTATTTCAGAACAATCGCTTTTAACCTTTTAGGGTCTCATTCATCCTGAGAATCTAATAAAAGCTATTTATCTTCAGCGGGAAAATTGCACCTTTGCAAAATAAGGTGCAAAATAATGTGTACAAATAAAAAGTTTTGTTAAGATACCTACCTGTATTGAACTGAGTGCTTCTTTCCACCACTGGTCCAGCCTTTTACCTTTGGTGATGTAGAATAAATATATTCCTTCTTTGACTGGACAGCCAATCAAGTATGTGAAGTGTATGATCATGTCTCCTTCCCTGGAACAAACATCTTTCATTCTTGTAAGCATTCTTAGATAGACAATGCTTGTAAGCATTCTTATCAACATTTTTGATACTGATTTCATCTTTATCATCCTCTTTTTGAACATACCTTTGCTTGTCAGTGTCCATTAAAGTGTGCTCCCAACTAAACATGTCTCACATATAGTAAAGGCCACCTGCGCACTGCATTAGTTTGTTAGGGCCACTGTAGCAAAATATCACGAACTATGTAGTTTAACAAATACTATTTTACATCCCCACAGTTCTTTAGGCAAGAAGTCTAGGATCAAGGTGTCAGTGAGTTTGTTTGCCTCAAGGCCTCTCTCTCCGGCTTGCACATGCCATCTTCTCATTAGTTTCTCACAGTCTTTCCTCTGTGCACACACATCTGCAGTATCTCGCGTGTGTCCAAATGGCCTCCTCTTACGAGGACACCAGTCAGATGGGATTTGGGCCCACTCTATAGCCTCAGTTTACCTAAATCACCTCTGTTAACGGCCCTGTCTCTAAGTCACATCCTGAGACGCTGGGGGTTAGCTTTTCAACATTTGAATCTTGGGGGTACATAATGCAACCCATAACAGGCTCCATATCTTTGTGCTGAGGTGGTGGGACTTTGGAGAAATCCTCGTTTCTTTTTTCAAAGTTAAATATTTTAAAAATATATAGAAATAAGTAAATTATTTATTTATTTATTTATTATATAGGACTTCGGAGAAATCCTCGTTTCTTTTTTCAAAGTTAAATATTTTAAAAATATATAGAAATAAGTAAAGTATTTATTTATTTATTTATTATATAGGACTTCGGAGAAATCCTCGTTTCTTTTTTCAAAGTTAAATATTTTAAAAATATATAGAAATAAGTAAAGTATTTATTTATTTATTTATTTATTTATTTATTTATTTTAGCCAAAATCTGAAGATGAAGAAGGCTGGAAAAAATTTTGTCTGGGTGAAAGGTTATGCTCTGAAGGGCCTGTTGGACCAGCTAAAAATGAAAGTCCTGGAATAGATTATATACAAGTAGGTGACAAGTGGATAAACGGAACAAACAGTATTCTAGTTTTGATGCATCATTTATTGTAAAGGGTCAGCAGACTACAACCTAGTCCAAATCCAATCTACAGCCAATTTTTTCTACAGCTCATGAGCTAATAGTGTTTTTTATATTTTTAAAGGTTTACAAAAAACAAACTGTAATAATAATATGTGACTAAGACAGTGTGTGGCCTGCCAAGCCTAAAATATTTAATTCGGCTGTTTACAGAAAATGTTTGCCAACCCCTGACTTAGTTTATTATATCTTTAACTTAAAAATAGGCATCCCAGTTTCTGAAACAATGTATTGTGATGTTTTCTAGGTTGACTTCATACCTTTTATGTTTTAGTGATTTTGTGAGTTAGGTAGGATTTGTTTTTTTCTTAATGATTAGTCATGGGTTAAACAGTGAGTGGTGAATAGTCAGGGAAACAGAAAAACGTATGACACATTTAGAAATGTACTTTAAAATGGTTATTAGTAAATTGTGTATTCTGGAGATGAAATATTGAGGGTATGTTTAAATTTCACACAGCTTCATAAAGTATGTGGACAACTTCTTGTCCTTTAGGATTCACCTGTGTGCAAACTTTCAGGTGTTTCAGGAACCTTCTGCATACATCTCATTACTACTAAATCCCTATGTTTTGTTCTTTTCTGTTGAATAGAAGGTATACGTTGTTTGCTATATGGTACCACATTGTATTTTTCCCATTTAAAACTAATTAATCCCCCAAGTGTAAACACTCCAAAAGTCACTAAAATTACCAAAAAGTCATTAAAAAGACCTAGAACCCAATTAAAAACAAAAACAAAAACCAGCCCAAGGATATAAATAGACACCTCACAGAAAGGAAATACAAATCGTCCTTATATGAGACACACAAACTTCCTTGTAATATAAATGTAACTTGTAACTGCACTGAGCTGTTCTTCAGGTAATATATTGGCAAAGAAAGCTTGATACCTTGTGCCGACCAGGCTGGGGAAACAGGCACTCACTCACTCGCGCACACATGGTGGCGGCAAAGGGAGATTCCCATCTCTAGGGCTGCTAACTTGGCAGTTTCCTATATAGCTGTTCTTATGGATAATCCCCAGTGGATGTTCCATTTCAAAAATGTGTTTTAATTTAATAAAGAATTAAAATGTGTTTATTTACCTTGTTATTAAAAAATACATACAAGTAACATACACCACAGGAAAGAACCATGTAGCCCTGACCCATGTGGCTCCATTGGTTGGGCGTCATCCTGCAAAGCAAAAGACCACCAGCTCGATTCCTGGTCAGGGTGCATGTTTGGGTTGCAGGTACAGTCTCAGTAAGGGAGCGGATAAGAAGCAACAAATCAATGTTTCTCTCCTTCTCTTTTTGCCTCCCTCCCCCTCTAAAATAAATTTTAAAATAAATTTCGAAAAGAACCATTTAAAATTGCAAGAGTTTAATGCATATCCTCTTAAGCTTTTCACAAGTCAGTGCTATTTTCACGATCAAGGCTCCCAGCATTAAACTCCAAAGTAGATTTTTTTAATTGAATCAGATTGGGTTTGGAAAAAAGTTATTCTAATTCAAGTACCCTTAATTCCTAAAAATATTAGCTTTAGCTGAAGATTTTTTAAAAGTTTATATCACATATTAATGTCATAGTATTAATAGTGTCTTTTTTTTAATTTCATACTTTAACATTTTAATTACTGACATCTTTTTTTTATTTTTAAGTTTACATATTCAGATTTCAGGACATTAGGTGGCATTGCCAATTAAGAGTTCATGGAACATTTTATTATAATAGGCAATAAAGGAGTTTTGTTTTAGCCGTCATTTGTTTCTGAATAACAGTGAGATGAGAATTCACCAGTTTGAAAAAAATTAAATCCTCCCTTATAATACTGTTTAATAAATTTCAATCTCATTTTTCTTTCAGATTGGTTTTCCCCCCTTGCTTAGTATTGTTAGCAGAATGAATCAGGTAAAATCCATCTAATAATATGGAAAATGCATTCTTTTTGTGTGTGTGTGATGAGTGTGAAAGTATTTGAGTACATTTACTAAATATAATATGTAAGACCCTGTCCTAAACTCTTTTAATGGTTTTTATTTAATCCTTACTGCAGCCCTGTATAGGGAGTTATTATTAATATCCCTTTTTGAGGGAACAGGAAACAATTCGAGGTTAAGTCATTTGCAGTAGTCTTTCAGCAAGTTTTAATGGCAGCACGGGGATTCAGTCCCAGGATGGTCTAATTCTGGAACTGATGCTCTCAATCATGGGGCTAAACTACTTAATTGTATACATTTCAGTTATAAGTCTTAGATTCCGAGGTTTGAAGTAAATACTGAAGTTATATTGCTGTTTCTAGTTCCAGGTATCCTACACACTCCGTTAAGAATGAAATGCAGTTGGCCCTTGAACAGTACCGGGTTAGGGACATTGACTCTCCCTGCAGTCAAAATTGCACTTAAAACTTTTGACTCCCCCAAAACTTAACCACTGTATAAATTTATTGGGATAAAGGGAAAAAATGGATTGTGTTTCTTCAGACTTTTAGGACTAGTACTTTGTTACCTATTTAAAGACCATCTAAGACGTTTGATTGTTTTGTTTTGACATAGCAGTAGATACCCTTGGAAGATGAAATTTTTTCAGAGTCATACTCTGTCATAAATTATACTGGCTGACAGTTTCACTTGATCATTTACACTAAGATACTGCAAAATTCTATAGAGTAGTTTTTTTTTTTCTATCAGAGTATTTCTAAGTGTCCAACTATATTTGAATAAGCCAGAGAATATTTCCAACAATTTGATAAATCCTGTCTGTATTGTTTTAAAACAGATCTTTCTCTAGCTAACTCTGTTTAGATTTATATTTTGTTTTATGAAAATAAATGAAGGTATTTATTATGCAGAGATTTTTTTTAAGAGCACATGGAATTTTTTTAAGTAGTGATAAACTAAATTAGTAGTTGCTAACTAAATCCTGGGATTTTTTAACCCAAGATATTGATATTTGAAAGTATATAAGAATATTGTCCTAAAAGCCTCTTGTCTTTGAGTGAGCCATCTAATCAAATTACTAAATAGAGTCACAGTTTTCTCTGGAAATCTAAACAGTGAGGCCACTTTAATTATTGGAACTGCTTTCTAACTAAATGAAACTCACGTTGAACTTGTCATTGTTTTACTACTAATGCAATTCTACCTCCTCCCCTTTTTTTTAGGCAACAATAACCAGTGTGTTGGAATATCTGAGTAATTGGTTTGGAGAAAGAGACTTTACTCCAGAATTGGTACTGTTACATCTTTTTATTTTCATAATCCAGATGAAATTATACATACTTAATATATGAGATAGTACTCTACAGTGTTTATAGATATGTACATATTATATGTGTATGTATAACTATGTATAATGCAAATTATGCTTGTTTTCAGCGAGGAGCTTACACTAGCATGTAAATCAACATACTACTTTCTTCATTGAGAAAGAAAGCCTTTCTTTGGGGTGGTGGGGAGTGTCAATTAAATAGTTGGTTTTTATCCTGGGAGAAATAACAAACAGGGTACCGACCAGCTACCATTCAGCAGATCCGTTTTTGGGTGACACTGACTTAAATAAGTTTGAAATGCATTTTCTAAAATGACCTTGAAATCCAACTCACAAAAGCATATCAGAAATAGTAATAATAGCACTTTGTGCCAGGCATTGTTCTATTAATTTCTTGAATCTTCTAATAACCTATCAACTATTATTATTTCCATTTTATTGATAGGGACCTGGAGCACATACAGATTTAGTAGCTAAAGATCACACAGATAATTGGCAGAACAGAGACTCATGCTCAGGCCATCTGACTATACTCTGAACAACTATGCTATTCTGCCCCTGTGTTTTATTGCTTTATATTCACAGCTTTTTTTTTACCTTCAAAATTGGATACAGGTGGTAGACACTATATAAATTACCTACTTAATCCCCTAATTGGAAGTTTTGTCATCTGAAGTTAGATTTAATTTTTAGAAACAAATAATTTTCACAGTGAAGGATATTTGAAAAAGAGTATATCTGGGACTCCAAAGCGAGCTGTCAAAGCATAAGATGGGATCTTTGCTGTCCAGAAGCTTATAGTCTGCTGAGACAAACAGATGAACCCCCTGTGCAGCCCAGTGTGTGTGTCTCCGCCTGCTGTGCAGCCAAGTGGCTGAGACAAGTTTCTTCCATAAGTATAAGACCATATTCTTTATCACTAAAATTTTTAGTTTAAATTTTTATATTTTCTATTTTGCCTGGGTAGCTTAAGCTTTTAAAGTTATATCAATATTTTCTTTGAAATCTCTACTATCTATCTTGGTTGATGGAGCTTAGTTTATTGGGCGCGGGCTTGTTAACCAAAGGGTTGCTGTTTGGATTCCCAGTCAGGGCACATGCCTTCCCTTCCCCTCTCTCTTAAAATAAATAAATAAAATATTTTAAAAAATGTCTACTATATAACATGTATTTTTTTTTCTTTTTTAAAAATATGGACTGCTTCACGAAATTGCATGTCATCTTTGCTCAAGGGCCATCCTAATCTCTGTATCATTCCAGTTTTAGTATATGTGCTGCCAAAGCAAGCACATATTTTTATTTTTTTTAGTTATTGATTTTAGAGAGAAAGGAAGTGGGAGAAAGAGAGAAACATTGATTTATTGTTCCACTTATGGATTCATCAGTTGATTCTAGTATGTGCTGTGACCAGGGACTGAACCTGCAACGTTGACTTACGGGGACAATGCCGTAACTGGCTGAGCTACCTGTCCAGGGCCATAGCATGTTCTTTTTGAGTAAAAAACATAATGTTTAAAATCACTCTTTCTGTTTCAGTGGTCCTGTGTGTCTTTTACATAGTTATAATTAATGTGTGTGCTTGTGTGTGTGTTTCTGGCTACATTTCATATATATATTTTAGTATGATAATGTAATTCACATGTAATTGTCATTGTCTTAATATCTCATAACCTATATTGATTCATTAACCATTTGGGTTCTTCCTTATATTTTACAATCATGACTAAAATATAAACATTTATACTGCCTTCTTAGCATATTTTCAGAGTAGAGTTATTGGATCAGGGTTTTATATGCCTTATAAAACCAATAAGTATTACTTATGTTTTTCTTCTCTTCCTTTAATGTTTATTTCTTAACTTCGTAGTGTGATTTAAAAAAAAGGTTACTCACTCAAAAGGGTGATAAGTTTGGCTTTTCCTATTAATTAATGAAAGCATACTACCAAAAAAATGTAGCTATATTTACCAGAGGAACTATTAAAGGGTTTCTGAACCACTGACAACTGATTTACTAAATTTTAATAGGATTAATCTTTTGAGTCTTTTTTTGAGTAATCTGTCTTTTAAATCAACAGTGTTCAATTCCCCTATCCAAATAACTATACCATCAGAATTCTGATATTGAGAATATCAGTGTATAATGTAAAAACATTCATCACAGGAAGTTTGTATATTATAAACTAGCAAAAAGAAAAAGGAACCTTTTAAAAACTTCTTTACTTAGTATTGTCTAATACTTTTTGAGAAATATAGCCTTATTTTATCATCCAAGTAGGAGCTATTAAGGAAGCTTTTTGACTACTTACTTTTGGATTTTGCTCTTACTTTTTAGTATTGTTACTCTGTGCTCACTAACTTTCAGGAAAGGAATGTTTCAGCATAGTTATATCTTAGACAATCAGAAGTTTAAGCAAATTTGAAGGGTAGAGACCATTTGAACACCTGAATACTAGCTTTACATAGTAAGTGTATGCCTGAAAATTTGAGTCAAGTTGAAATGTATAATAGCTTTTTTCCGACCCCTCCTTAGGCAACCTGGTACCCCCCACCCCCACCCCACTCCCGGGAAGTCAACATATTGATGCACAACTTAGTACAGACACTTGATCGGCATAGCACACTGCAGCCCAGAACTCCTGGAGTTCGCTCAAGTGATCCTTCTGCCTCAGCCTCCTGAGTAGCTGGGACTGCAGGCGTGCGCCACCCCGCCTGGCAATAATAGATTTTTTCATGTAGAAGAAAATTTGTCACTATTTGTAAAGGAAACCTGGACATAAATCTTTTTGTTTAAGAAAAATTCTTACTGATTTGTGGTTTCCTGAGGAACTAACTTTGTGCATTGCATAAATTGCTATTTCAAGCCTATTCTAATATTCTTCAGGTTTCTCCCAAGTGATGTGTTTTTGCTCAGAATAAACTCAGTCTTATACACTACTGATGAAAATATAATTTAGTATAACCATTCTGGGGTACAGTTTAGTGATTATATGTCATAAACATATGAATATATATACCCTTTGACATCACCATAGTATTTCTAGGAATTTACCCCAAGAAGTCAACCAGAGATGCTCTAAAACTTATGTTCCAGGATGATTATCACACTATTTTTTTTTATGTAACAGCAACAAATTAAACATTCTGAGGTCTCAACTATAGGAAATTGATTAAGACAATTATGGTGCATACACAATGGAACATTCATTCCACAAATATTTTAATTAAGCTTCTGTTGTATTTCACCTCTAGACTGGATTCTAGGGGCATAATGTCTACCATACTCTCACAAAATCTGGGTGATAAAAGAACACACCAGCAGTGACAGGAAAGTATAAGTGCTTCATTAAAGAGTATTTACATAAACACCATGCTGAGACTAGTAACATCTCTTCTTAATCCAACTTAACATCATGGGAAATCTTTATTATGTATTGCTAGTAAAAAAGATGGCTATAAAATGTTATTACCTTACTATTGTCACAGTGATGAAACTTTATTTTTAAAAGCTATAAGTCTACATAGGAAAAAGGTGAATATTTTAAAAATTAGCAGAAAGTTTATCTGGATGGTGGAATTTCAGGTTTGTTTTTCCTTTGTGCTTTTTGTGTTTTTTTAGTTTTTCTGCATTAAGTGTATATTACTTTTGTAATTAAAAAGAAAACTCCATTTTAAAAGGGGATGGGAATAAATTTAGCTTGCCATGGTATTTATAGAACTATCAAAACATTATTTCATATAGAATATAGTTCCTTTGTATAGACTGAGGGGACAGAGTTACAAAATTATAAAATGATTTGTATACTTATCTATAGAGGGCAAAGAAAATGTATCTTAATTTTTCAAGGATTTATTCACATCTTAATGCAGTAATCTGCCTGTGAATTAGTACTATAATTGTAGTAACAATCTCTGAAGCAAACTCTTTCGGGATGAGAATATTTTGTAGTATCTAATGTTCTGTCTCTATAGTTAGAAGATACAAAAGATGTGACCCTTTGTTTTCTATATCCAAACACAGTCCAGGTAAATGTTCTGTGAATTTATTCATAGCAAATAACCAAACACAACTTTGGACATTTTAAAAAACTAGTTAAAATATGGTATAATATTTTCCTACTTACTATTTTTTAAAATTCTACTTAGGGAAGATGGCTTTATGCTTTATTGGCTTGTCTTGAAAAACCTTTGTTACCTGAGGCTCATTCACTGATTCGGCAGCTTGCAAGAAGATGCTCTGAAGTGAGACTCTTAGTGGTAAGTTGGAATATGGTGATAAAGAAGGGTTCCGATGGAATAAGAAAACATGGAATATTTTACTAGTCAGGATTAGATTTGGCCACATAATAGAAACGCCCCGAATAACAATAGCTTAATTAAAACAACCTTTTCTCAGATAAAGAAAGTCTAAAGGTAAGCTAATCAGATTTAGAACGGTCCGAGGCCTTTGAGTTCTGCCACATCTGGCTTTCATCCTCAGCTCACCTCACGTCTGAGACAGCTGCTGGAGCTTCGGCCATTGTATTTCATTACGGAAAGAAGAGAAGAAAGAAGGCTGCCAGCCTCTTTAAGAGCCTTCCCAGAGGTTCTACAGCACATCTGCCTATATAGCTCATTGGCCAGAGTTTAGCCACATGGCCATAAAAAACTATGGAAATGTTTACTTTTAGCTGGGTGGCAGTGTGCCTACCTAGAAATGAGCTTCACAGTAAGGGGGCTTATGAAGCTGGAGTAGTCACCTAGCAGTCCGTGCCCCAGTGATTGATTTGAATTTCTCCAGTCAGATCCTTCTCTAAATCATGCATGTAGCATTACAACAAGAATTAATTCAAAGTCCTATTAAGCCCACTTCTGGGGTTTTTTATCCCTCCTTTCCCCCACCCGGCAACAAATGTAAACTTCTCCATTGACTACTCCAAAATACTCTCACTGATCTACCATGATATGGCCCAAACTTAATGTCCTGTACTCCCAGCAGAATGTGCCTGCTGCTCACTGTTTCCCGTGCTTTGTCCCTAGACTTTATTCCCTCTGCAAAAAAGGGAATAATTTTCACTCTCTTCCAAACTGCATCTAAATACCTTTTACTTTTCACAATCTGGCTCATATTCCACCATTTTCTCTCAAACTTTCCCTGATCCCAACAACTAAAAAGAATCTCTCCATCCTCTGTTTTCCCAGTATACTTCATATCTTTTTTCCCCACATTTCTAAATAAGATTTTGAGATTTTATTTATTTTTCAGAGAGGGAGAGAAACATAGATGTGTGAGAGAATCATTGAGCCGGTTGCCTCCCACATGTCCCCAGCCGGGTACCGGCCTGCAACCCAGGCATGTGCCCAGACCGGGAGCTGGACCAACCCACTGAGCCACACCGGCCAGGGACACTTTGTATCTTTGTATGGCACTTTACATATTTTTCCTTTCATTAAAGTTAGTATGTGGTTATTTCATCTTCTGTGCTGTTAGCACATACTATATTTTATTCAGCTTTGTCTCATGTAGTGCTTGACACGTAGGAAATTGAATAGAGTAACATCGTGGATGTGTGTCCCAAGTCTGAATTAAAATGTGACATGTCTGTTATAACATTACTCAGTAGGTTATTGTGACTCTTCTTGAAATGTATGAAAATAAATTTCATATTCTGTAAGGCTCTTTTCATTTGTCTTAGGTCTGTCATTTTAACAAATATTTAAAGTGAACTTTCTAAAATGTATAGTTCAGGAACTACTTCCATCATAATTAAGAGCCCTGATCTGGAATATTTACTGGTGTGTCTTAGGCTGGAAGCCAGAATTTCATTCCTTCTTAACTGTTAAGTTCTTTAAAATATTTATATATATACTTTTTCCATTACTGTCCAGTTAGGACATAGAATTTTTGTGTCACTCTACTTAGAACTAGGAAAACGTTCTCCAACGTTATTCCCAAAGTTACTCTTCCTCAATTCTTATTTCTTTTCCCGGTCAAGGATATTTCTTTAAAAGATAATCTAGATGTTTCTTGAGGGATCATTAATTCTACAGCTTTGTCCTTTTTCTTTGAGGTTATCTACTTTCATGTGGTTCTTACTATCAGCTAATAAAGTTTCCATGTTTTGCATCTTAAAGGGAAATTTGTTTCAAAGATATTGGAGGGGGAACAGAGTACATTTTCTGTTGTGCCACATGTGGCTTCCTTTTTTTTTTTTAGAATAACAGAGATGATGAGAGGGTTCCTGCTTTGAATTTATTAATCTGCTTGGTTAGCAGGTAAGTAATCTTTGACTTCTTGCTTCCAAATAGTATTAATGGTGGTAGAGAGTATTGTTTACATTTTACAGTAGAGGAAATTGAGGTACATAAGAAAACGTGTATAACAATTCTTTCCATTTTTCTTTGTAAATAATGCTGCAGTGAAGGTCCTTATACATACAGCTCCATTATTTCCTGCAGTTAAATTTCTAGAAGTAAGTCAAAGGGCATGTACAGGTACACACTGCTTAACAACAGTGGCACATTCTGAGAAATGGATCATTAGGCAATTTCACCATTGTGGGAACGTCACAGAGTATAGTGATACAAACCTGGACGGTATAGCCTACTGCATACCTAGGCTATATGGCACACCACCACCATATAGGCAAGGGTTGTTGACTGAAACGTTATTTCAGTGCAGGGCTATACTTTTAAAACTGAGATATTTAATGCCAGGTTGCCTTCCAGAAAGCTCGTACCATTCTGTGTTCCCACTGAGTATCCGTGAGAGTGTCCATCCCCTAGTCAATACTAGGCATTTGCAGTTGATATAAATATTTCCAATTTGAATATTTAAAAAAATACAATCAAATTATTTTTATTTGTATTTGTTTGTCTACCAGTGATGGTAGAACATGTTTCATTTTTTTTGCAGTTGTATTTTTTTAATCGCCTGTGTCCTTTGTTCATTTTTGGTTGGGGCATGTTTTCATTTAGTATAGGTTTGATTTCATTTCTTACATTGAAATGTCACCTGGAATTTACTTGAAAACATCAATAGTTTATGTTCTTGTGTCTATATATGTATAGACTACACACACATTTATTTTAGGTCTCTTATTGGACTCAGTGTTTTTGTTCCATGGTCAGTCTTTTTATTCCAGTCCCAGTCTTATGTGAGAAACTCGGTTCTGGCTGACAGTAAAGAATTACAGATCATCAAGTCAATTAGCATGCAAGCAAAGTTTATTATTGATACTTTCACAGGCCTTGCTGAGGTGAGGGTGATAGGCTTGGGTGGCAAAAATCAAGGGCAGTAACGGCATCAGGTCTTTTGTCCTGAGAACTTACATAAGTTGGCGGGATAGGGGTGAGGGAGTTACGTATTGATTAGTGGGTAAAGGTGCTGCCAGCTTCCTTCTGGGGGTTGTGACTAACCAAACTTACGTATGTGTGGGGGTATGTTAGCCCAAATTCTTACCTTGCTCCAGACCACATTTGTTCATCTTGTTGTAAAGCAGATATGTGACAGGAGGCAGTTAATTAAAGTTGAAGCAGTTACTCAAAGTTATTTATGGGCTCTTTCTGTAAGCAGTAGGGACCCCCACATAAAATAGATAGTGACCAGAGGTAGGCAATTAACCAGTTGTTTTATGGACTTTTTCTTTGGGTACTGTGGACCCCCTCCTCTTCCCCTTTTAGACCTTGGGATGAATACACAGTTTCAAAGGCTTTCTTTCCCAGATAGTGGAAATGATACATAGAGTTTCAAGGACTCCCCTTCTCCTATGCTGTGGTGGTATTTCTTGTGATGTTGGAACACGTGGCAGTCTCACTGGAGCAGGCTCAGGCTGCTGAGTTAGTGGGCCAGACATGTTTCCCTCCCTCTCCCTGCCTTGGTTTGCTACCTATCCTACCTAACACCAATACCTTTTAAAAGATTTATAACATACTTAAATATCGGGAAGGTAAGTAATCCTTTGTCCCTTTATCCTTTCCCATTACCAGACACTTCTTTGGAGTTCACACATACTCAACATCTAGTTTCTTGATCTACAGCACAGATGGCAAACACAAGGCCTGCAGGCCAAATCTGGCCCTCCACCTTGTTTTATCCTGCCCAGCACCTTGTTTTTACCCAGCGGCAGCGCTGAGCTCTCACTTAACTGTTAGAGTAGTTACATTTATACAGTCCTAAAATTACATTCAGTTCTGTGAAGGCAACTGCGAGGCTGATGTGGCCCCCGGTGAAAATGAGTTTGACACCCCTGGTCTACAGTTTTGCTGCTGACAGTGATTAATACTTACTGGGCACTTTGTGCCATGCATTTTTCTTAGTGCTTTATAATAGGAACTCATTTAATTCTTAAAAGGCAGGTGCTTTTACCAGTTTACAGATGAGGAAACAATGTCAGAAAGGTCAAATAACTTCCCTTCCATCACAAAACTAGTAAATGGCAGAGCCAGGATCCAAACGCTGGCAGCTTTACTCCAGAGCTGAGCCCTTAGCTGTGCTAGTCACCCAGCTAACATCTATCTCCTCTGTTGGTAATAAGGGTTAAAAGAGAGGGTACAGCATTGCCTTGGGCACTATATACAGTGGGTCTCTAATCCTCATACAATTTAGGGTTTTTTTCTTCTAGACAGGTTCAGAAAGATTAAGTAATTGATGGTTCAGTAAACTAGTACTTAATGAAGCCAGAGACTTAAACACATCATCTGCTGGCTAATCTAGTATTTCATAATACTGTACACTCAAGAGACAAATATCCAAGTGTATTAGCCATGATTGTTTTTCCCCTCAAAAAGTTAGGTGAATGATAAAAGTTTTATACTAGAAAAGTTTCTGAGACACAGGTTTCACTTAGGAAAATTTATAGATAATATCAAGTTTGAAAAAGGTCACGTAGGCCTTGACTCTCTTTGCAGTAGTGGCTTTAATATAAGGATGAAATATTCTAAGTCTCTTGTATTTTTTATTGTTAATTTTGTTTGTTTTGATAGCTTGAAGGCAATAACTGGTAATTCATAGCAATACCTACTCAGATGAGTGGAATCCCATTCAAACAGGATCCAATAATTAGCTACCTTAATTATTTTACCCATAATGATTATTTTTGAGCTTCTTATTATGGAGATGTACAAGCACATACAAAGGTAGTAGAGTAAACCCACCAGACCAATTCATCACCCAAGTTTGACAATTAGCTGTTTACCAGAATGTTTCATTTATCCCATCTTTGTTGTTAATGTATTTTAAACACATCTCAGACTTGTCATTTTCTCTTTGAGTGTGTATTTAACTGATAAGAGCTTTAAAAGAATATGATCGTAATAGTACCACACCTCAATTTAATAATTCTCACAGCATCATATTTCATATTCCCTGATTATCCCAAAAATATCTCTTTAATTTTGAATTTTTTAAATCTAAGATGCATCCATTGCATTTGTTTGATGGGTGTTAAGTCTCCCCATTAAGCCCCCTGGGGTTTTTTCTTTGTCATTTATTTGTTGAAGAGACTGGGTCCTTTGACTTGTAAAATTTCACTTTTCAGTTTTGACAACTAAATCTCCATGGCAGTATTTAATGTGTTCATCTCTCTTCCATATTCTCTGTAAACTGGTAGGTTGGTCGCAGGGGTGTCCAGCCTGTGGCCCACGGGCCACATGTAGCCCAGGACGGCTGTGGATGTGGCCCAACACAAAATTGTAAATTTACTTAAAACAGTATGAGATGTTTTTGTGATCACGTGTCATGATGTATTAATGTGTGGCCCAAGACCAACTTTTCTTCCAGTGTAACCCAGAGATGCCAAAAGGTGGGGCATCCCTGGCTCAGAGGATTGATAGTGTTTGTTTGTCCGTTTGTTTAAGACTCCATGGATGCTTTGTATTACATCAGGAGGCATATGTCTAGTCCCGCTTTTAGTGGTGAAAAAGTTGATCATTGTGTTCAGGTAAAGTCAGTCCATACCTTTTACCTGTCAGTTTTATCAGCCATTAATGATTGTTGCATAGATCCATTATTTCATTAGGATTCTAAAATGCTGTTTTTCTATTTCTCCATAACTAGAATTTCTTTCTATAAAAAATAACTTCCCTTCAACAGTTTGGTTACCCTGAAATATAGTTTACTGACCAAAAACCCAAAAGGAGCTAAGCCTATATTCTTTCCCTTTATTAGTTTTTGGGATAATGAAGTTATAGCCTACCAGTTCCCAGAGATGACCAATAGGACTGTTTCTGTTTTTGGATTATTGCTTTAAATTTGGAGATTTTAACATCTGATGAATTTCAATCCATTGCATTCTCTTTGATGCTGAAATGGTTCCATCTTTGGCCAGTGGGAGCCCTTCAGCTCAATTCCTGTGCTTTTTGTTATACAGTCTTAGTGGTCTTTTTAGTCTCTCGCTTTCTGGTATGTCCAGATGATTCATTTGTGTCTTGAACATTTCTGGATCTGGATCTAGAATTAGTCTTTTTTCCTGGGAGTGCTGGTTCTTCTTTTCAAGTAGATGATGGTATTTAGAATCTACAATTTGGACGTTAAGGAACTAGCTGTTATTAAGTTGGTCAGTGCCTTAAGCCCTTTTCAGTGAACAGCTAGGAACTATGCTTTTTTTTAAAAGATTTTATTTATTTATTTTTAGAGAGGGAAGGGAGGGAGAAAGAGAGAGAGACAAACATCAATGTGCAGTTGCTGGGGGCCGTGGTCTGCAACCCAGGCACGTGCCCTGACTGGGAATCGAACCTGCAATGCTTTGGTTCGCAGCCCACGCTCAATCCACTGAGCTATACCAGCCAGGGTGGAGCTATGCATTTTTTACAAAGAGAAAAATAAAATCCTGAGTTCAAATCGATATTTCAGTTCTAATTTAAGATTATGTGACTTTTCTTTAATGTTTCTTCTATGATGAAAATTCTTGTTTCTAACCATATTAACATAAGTATGGCTTTATCTTGTAATATGCACATAATAGTTTGATAATAATACTGTAGTGTCACTGACAGTAATGTCACTGACAGTAAAAATATTTAAATCATTTAAAAACTTCCTTGTTCTTTTTTTGTCCCTGGTATGTCTTACTAAAAACGTGTATCATAACACTGTGTTTAAGGTCATTTGAAATTATTCTCCTCTGTGTGGTTATGCTACCAATTTGATATATGGGAAGATTCATTTTATGGAGTTTAATTCATGATTTTTTTAATTTAATCTTGTTTTGTAATCACATGAAATATTTACATTGTTCCAAAGTTACAATTATAAATCGAGGTACATTTGGAGTATTTTAGAATTCACTTTTATCCTCCCTAGCCTCTTTTCTCTCTTCTGTAGTTATCCATTTTATTACTAGTTTTTGGTTTATCCTTCCACTCATTGTTTCTTTCTAAAAGTAACAAATACTGTGTGTATATAACCTGCATTTTTCCAAACACTTACAAAGGGTAGCATACTAAACATACCATTCTCTCCCTTTTTTTCACTTAATAAATCCTGAAAATCAAGCTGTAGCAGTGTAGATATTTTCCTCATTCTTTTTTTGTAAAAGCTTCAGTCTTCTACAGTATAGATATACTATAATTTATATCTAGTCCCCGTTAGTGCTTAAGGGGGCTATTCCCCTTACTGATGGACATTTGCATTGTTTGAGGTTTTTTGCTGTTGTTATAAGTAGTGCTACAATTATTTTTAAGCATACGTTCAATTATTTCTTCACCAGGTATTTTGACCAACGTGATTTAGCCGATGAGCCATCCTGATGTAGCTGATCTCTCAGGGATAGAAGATACTCATGATGAAGGCAGCCTGTATGAGGAACTGCAGTGACAGTTCAAGTGCAGACTGCATCATAGCTTCAACATTATGTAAGGGGTCTTCATCTTAACCTGTGCAACTCAAGCTGATATGCAGAAGATAGAGTATATGGATTTGAATATCTGAAGTACCTTTGGATAATCCCACCTAATTTCAGATGAACAGTTTTGAAGTTTTCTATAACCACATACAAAAGTGTATGAAGAAATTTTACGAATGCCCTTGGTGCTGCTTTATTTACATATATACACGTAAAATTTTATTGAAAATGTGTTTTGGTTACTAAAATTTTGTTTGACTTTTGAACAAAAGAGAAAGGTTCTTAGAATTAAAATTGAGATTAAATGGCAAATGTGTTCATAGCAACAAAATCAAACATTTTCCCTTTACGGTCAACACTTTTATTTAAATGGTTTATTGCACAAAACTTTTTAAACATTTTAAATAATACCCTAACAGGTTGACTGCTTTAATTTTTCTGTCAAATCTGTTCATATATAATTTGTATCTCAGGCAGAACATTTTCCACCTTAAGTAACAGAAGATCCTAGTAGCAGTGGTTCCTCAAATAGTTTTATTTTTCTCACATAATGAGAAGTATAGAGGGGTGCCTGCTGGCATTGGCCCGACAAATCCATGATATCATGGTTTCTGATTCTTTTGGTCTTTCCCTCATGGCAACAAGATGGCCCCTGCAAGTCAAGGCTATGTGTCTGTTTTCAAAACAGGTTTCTTTCTCATACAAGCAGAACCTTCTCCAGATATCCACAGCAGACTTGTGTCCATCTGTTGCCTACAAATGTGTAAGATGATCACCTCTAGTTCCAAGAAAGGTGGAGAAGTGAAATTGTAAGCCTTTCCAGACTTTCTAATAGAGGTAGAAAAGGAAAAGGGAATTAGGAATAATTGTGAATCAGGGAACCAATACTTGTGCTACTAGTTACAAATATAGCAGTTATAATTTACATTTGAATCTTTCCTGTTATGTCTTGAGAAGGCTGATGTTTAAATGTCAACTTAATAGTCCAAGTTGTTGTTGTTTTACCATAATTTAAGCATTCTCTCATCGTTGGATATCTAATCTGGTTCCAGTGCTAATCCATCATAGAAAATGCTACCATGAATGTCTTCGTTGTACATAACTGTTTGCTTTGTCAGTGTTCCGAAGAGTAGGGTTGCAGCTCGTACGAGTCTTACCAGTTAATATTGCATTTGAAAACTGAGGTTTTAAAAGTGAGGAATTTTATTTCTCATCCGATAATTCTGGTATAAGTTCAGGGCTGGTGCAACAACTCATATAATATTTTAAGTGTCCTGGGCTGCATCCAGATTTCTCTTTTATCAATTTTAATGTGTAGCTTTCATCTTTTTATTTATGATACGGTTGCTTTGCTGTTGTCTCACATCTATATTCTAGAAAGGATAAAAAGGCACCATCTTGCCCTGGCTGGTGTGGCTTAGTGGATTGTGCCCTGGCCTAAGAACCGAAAGGTCAAAGGTTCATTCCCAGTCAGGGAACATGACTGGGTTGCAGGCCAGGACCCCAGTAGGGGGTGTGTGAGAGGCAACCAACTGATTTCCCTTGCACATGAATGTTTCCCTCCCTCTCTTTCTCCCTCCCTTCCCCTCTCTCTAAAAATAAATAAAACTTTTTTTTTTAAAGCCCCATCTCTTCTTGGGTATTTCAGGGGAGGAACACATTATAAGAAACTCGCAACTTATATTTGCCAGTTAAGACATTTCCTAATTATAAAGTTGGAAATAGTAATTTTTTAGCTGAGCACATTGCCACTATCAAAAATGGAGTTTGTTAGAAAAGAGGGGAGATGGGAGTTATTGGGTAGGCAGCCAGCAGTGTCTATCATAAAGAGTTTAGATTTCCAACCTATGCCACAACCAGCTGTGTTACAGCCTCATTTTTTGTTGTTGATTTGATGCTAGGGGCAAGGGGGCTCCTAGGCATTGATTTAATAGAGGTATAAAGTGTCGGTTATTATTTTAAGTTTATATTTCTTTCATAACTAGTGGCTAAACATGTAGTTATATACACTACTCACAGAGAATAAAATTCCTGAGGACTGGATAGCATAAAAAAAGAAGGCAGTTTTGCATGTGCTGAAGATAAGTGGGCCCTGGCTGGTGTGGCTCAGTGGGCTGAGCCTGGACTCTGAAACAAAGAAAGGGTCGTTGGTTCAATTCCCAGTCAGGGCACATGCCTGGGTTGCAGGCCAGGCCCCCAGTGGGGGATACGTGGAGCAACCACACATTGATGTTTCTCTCACTCTCTTTCTCCCTCCCTTCCTTCCTAAAAATAAATAAAATCTTTAAAATAAAAAATAAAGGCAAGTAGTATAAGAAATTATTTTAATGTAGTTACAGCTCTATCATCCAGCAAGCTGGAGGATCTTGAATAAGTAACTCAGAACCTGCTTTTTATAATGATTCAACATGGCATAAGGATATTTTTCAGGAATATAGAAACAAATAAAAGTAATAGACATTTTAAGTCACTAATGTAATAAAAACGTGTGCAGACTACCAGTATAGCTGTAGGATTTATTGAGGCATTCACAATTAAGTTATCTTCTGATTTTAATGAGAAATTGAAGAGAAAAAGTTCCCCAACTCTTAACAGAGGTAAGAAGCCAAAGTTTGTTGAGAAATGACAAATTTTAAATATAGAACTTAGAGGTATTACTTTGAAAATAGCTACCAAATGGTAGTTTAGTCAGGTCCGTAGGACATCCATAAAATAAATTAGATTGCACCTATACTTTTTTGTTCACATAAAAGATACATTACTTCTTTTAGTCAGGAGGATATTATGCATTTACTAAATTTTGGTAATACTTTCATTAAAATTTCACTTTAAATTTTTAAAAGATTATTTCACCTGTGTGTCTTAGCAGAATAATCCAATTAGAAGCTGACTTACATTAAAATTGATTCAGATTATCACTTCTACTATCTGTTTACAGAGAGAAAAATGTTTTAGAAATTATAGAAAAGTCAGCCCTGGCTGGGTAGCTGAGTTGCTTAGAGCACTGTTCCTATACACCAAGGCTGTGGGTTCAATCCCCAGTTAGTGCACATACAAGAATCAACCAATGAGTGCATAAATAAGTAGAACAATAAAAACAAATGTTTCCCATATTGCCCTAAAATTTTGATTTACTTGAGCTGTTAGTGTTTCTTAAAAAAATAGTACTGTGATCACAAATACTAAGTTAAAGTTTTTTTCCTCCAGCAACTGTAACGTGCCATTAATATGCATTAAAAATCTACAAAAGAGCATGGATTTCCAAAATGTATTTGATCATAATACTCATTTTTCAAATAATACTTTGAAAAAATTGTAGGTTCTGTCTAGTTTCTTAACTTTTATGACCCTGAATTTTGTGCCAATCCCAGCCTGATGCCTGAGTTGAACTCCCATCCTACAACTGTATTTTAGTTGGATTTGGAAACAATTCACCAGATAACCCTAGCTGTATGTAGGATTCTGCTTTCCCCTTGCTCAATGTATGTCGGGTTCTGCTATGAACTGAATATTTGTGTCCTTGAGAATATGTGTTCAAATCCTGACAGCCAAGGTGATAGATAATATAAGGAGGCAGGGCCATTGGGAAATGATTATCAGGCCATGAGGGCTGAGCCCTCTTGAATGGGTTTAGTGACCTTATCTACCCATAGGGAAGAGTAAATAAGGGAATAAAGATAAAGAAATTAGAAATTCACCAGAACTTCCACACAAGGAGAGAAAAGCTTAAAGTTGATACTGTAACAGGAGTTAAATATAACAATTCCTTCCTAAAATACTTAATATTCCTTGGCCCTGGAGTCACTGAATTCACATTTAAACTAATCTATATTTCACTTTTATTACATTAATGGATCCCTCTAAAACTAAATTCCATTTAAGTGAAATTATGTTTTTTGAACAATTTAGGTAGATATGATATCTTACACATATATACAATGCATATAATGATACTCTTATAGAGGCAAAAAAATTCTTAATAAAAATAAATTATAACAAAATAAAGTCTAATTTAGTGTGCTGTTTGCTTTTTTAATTACAAGTTCATAAAACAAAATCTTACACAAATGATTCTGACTGGTGCATACTTTCTGTATGCTCATTTATCAAACCCCGAGTTTTGCTTCTCCATTTGTTGTTCAAATACACATCACTCTAAGCAAACAAAAATGGTTAAGGATCCTATTACTTGGTGTTTATTTGAAATCAGGTTTTTTCACTCTGAAAGTCTCTTTATCTGCTTTAACTTGGTGTATGTTAAATTAATAAATACAACCTTACTCCTGCTTAAGCATACATCTTTCATTATACAAGGTAGCAAACAGCTTATATCAACACCAATGTCCAACAATGTAATTAAATCACTGCTACTTGAAATACTTTATACAGGAATAATTTAACTCTTTATACACAAGTTGAAGCCTTGCATTTCAGTATGTTCTACAACTTCTGTATCATCACCTGAAATTTACCTAAAAAAGAAAACATGAAGAATCATTTTGATTTTAGCAACAAGAAAAACAAGTCTAAACATCAGTTTTCAGCTTTATTTAGGAAGTTTTAATCGAGAAACTTATGTCAAAGTTTTCACAATCTTATATTCAATAAAGTTAATTCCATTTTTATGAGATGATTATCTGATTAGTGAATAAGTGCCTTTGTTTCTCTTTGTAATCCTTATATTTTGGGTATTTCACTGCTGATTATCATCATGAATAGAAGGAAATACAGTGAAGCTCAAGTCAATTGTATTCTTGGTTGGTAGCTCTGGGTGAAAGATCTTTTGAAAGTTTAGTGCTAAAAGACCAACTTTTATCTAGCTTTACATAATAAATATATACTAGAAAACTTAAAAAAAAATTTCAACAGGGAAATTTGCTATCTGAAAAGAATACATCAGAAAATTTTCCTTTAGCCCTGGCTGGTGTAGCTCAGTGGATTGAGCTCGGGCTGCGAACCAGGCATCGCAGGTTCGATTCCCAGTCAGGGCACATGCCTAGGTTGCAGGCCATGTCCCCCAGCAACCGCACACTGATGCTTCTCTCTCTCTCTCTCTCCCCCCCTCCCTTCCCTCTCTAAAAATAAATAAATAAAATCTTTAAAAAAAAAAGAAAAGAAAATTTTCCTTTAGAAGTTAAGAATCATCCCTAAACTGTCTAATTTGGATTTCTTTAGCACATTTTCTTAAATCAATGTCCATTATGAATTAAAAAATCATTGAATATGAATATTACTGCATTAAATGTTAAAATTGGTCAAAGTAAATGGTTTTAGCATTTTAAATGCCCTCTAAGTTAACAGAAACAAAAACAAAACCAACAACAACAAAAAGACCTGAAAAATAATAACTAAAAACATTTGTAAGAAATGTGAATTCAACTTACAAGCAGGCATTGAAGACACTTCAGCTGTTACAATACTTTTTATCCCCAAGTTTGATAAGCCGCCTCTGATTAAGCCACATGTAAATGCTAAATACTAAAAGGAACAAAAAAATGTAAAAAAATATTAAGGTTTTCCTAAGACAGTAAATCTATGAATAACTGACATTTAGCTAAACCTTACTTAAGTCATTCCTATTTAAAAAGAAGGGTTGTGGAAGAACTTTTTCAAAATTACTGAAAATTCTAATTGTTAGATTTCCCAGCTCCTTGCTACTAAATCATGACCTATTACAAGCTCTGCCAATTGTGTGGTCCAGTTCAGGACTCTGAATCTAGACTGAGTGACAAAAGTCAAGATGGAGACAGGTTAGAATTAGTTCCAGAGGCAAGAAAGGCAGCTTGTGTCTAATGTCAGTACTGCCTGAAAAATTCTCACCAGACCCTCTCGGTGGAGTGACTGGGAGTCTTTCTGGCTGCTTTAACCTCCTGTGATTCTTGCCTGTTTTCTGAGCCTTTCCATCAATTCTTTAAGCTAATATTATTCCAATCAATCAGAGTTGGTTTCTGCTTTCTACAGTCAAGAATCTTGATTTGTTGAAGACTTACAGTGTGCCATAACAAAAAATTACCCAGTTCAAAATATCAGTAGTGTCGACACTGAGAAACCCTGTCACAGTGACACAAGGAAAGGGAGAGGGACTGAGCTACAGCAGAGGAAGCCAGGACAAGAATGGGAACTAAAAAGCTACTCAAGGAATTTTTGGTCATCTACATTTTTGTATTGTATGATATTCAATAATACTACATATATATGAATAATATAGAATGTTATTATTTTATAATATACATAAATAGGTACTGATAAGCAATTAGATCCAGAGTCATGAAATTTTGAACTGGAACAAAGCTTAAAGACTTTATAATATAGAGATTATTATGACCAGTTTTATTAATGAGAAAACCAAGGTCCAGAAGGGTTATGTGACTTACCCAGTGTCACACACCTGTAAGCTGTGAAGTTTAGCTCAACTCTAGATTCAGTGGGTCCCAAGCCCGTGTTCTTTCCACTATGCCTATACTGTCTTTGTGTCAGGTGATTTAAGTATGGACACATTTTTGCAGATAAATAGGCAATTTATACTGCCTCCAATATTTTAATCACTTCAAAGGAATGCTTATATTAAAACTTGTTATCTTGCCCTGACTGGGTGGCTCAGTTGGTCGGAGCAGCGACCCGTATACCGAGAGGCTGCAGGTTCGATCCCTGGTCAGGGCACATACCAAGGTTGTGGGTTTGATCCCTTGTTGGAGCACTTACAGGAGGCAACTGATCAATGCTTCTCTCTCATATCAATGTCTCTCTCTCTCTCTCTCTGTCCCTCTCCCTCTCTCTCCACCCCCCGCCTACTTCCTCTCTAAATCTATAAATATCCTCGAGTGAGGATTAAAAATTTGTTTAAAAAAAACTCATCATCTTTCTTTAACACATCTACTTATTTATTGATTCCTGTACGATTGAAAAACAAAAACTACACTAAACCCAGAAACAGATATACTTAATACAAAACATGTATTCTTAGAAACAATGTTAAACTATGTATAAAACAATTTTTTAATACAAAGGAGATTGTAAGTATAAACGCTGAGGTCAACAGTTTCGCACAGCTAATATAAGTTGTATAAGCTTGACTATCTTTTCTGACATATCTGTTTTATTAAAAAATGCCCATTAATCACTGGCATTTAGTTATACTGTTTGTTTAACTGGTCCACATAAGCTTATTTGGCTACAATTTAATGTTATTTTAACATGATGAACATCTGTATCCTACTTCATAGCAAAGTTTTTAAACAAAAGAAAACAACCATAAAACCTATTTTATTGTTTTTTAGATTCTATTTCTTATTTCTTTCCTTTTTTTAGAGATGGGAAGGGAGACAGAAAGAGAGAATGAGAAACATGGATGTGCGAGAGATACATCAGACCGGTTGCCTCTCACACGCCCCCATCTGGGAATCTGGCCTGAAACCTAGACATGTGCCCTGACTGGTTCACAGGCCAGCCCTCCGTCCACGGAGCCACACCAGCCAGGACGTAAAACCTATTTTAAATTCAAAAGTCTGTTGTGCCTGGCACTGTACTTTTCCCTATGGTCTACTCTTTTCATAATAAAAAAACCCTTCAATTCCACTAAATACCTTAGATGCATGTTCTAAGTACTGTTTCCCTGCAGACATCTGAGTAAGCAGACGGAATTTGTTGTCCTGAAGTACATAGATGCCCTGTTCCAAAAACAGAAACACATCCAAAGTCACTGTAGTCTGCAGTCCTTAAAAATTACCTCTTGAAACCAATTTAAGAGCTAAGTTATTAAAACTCCCTTTTCTATTAGTCAAATTTTCTTTAACTGAAGGAGTTTTGCAATGTTCAAGCTGAAAAATTGGTCAGCATTGTTTAACACTAATATTTACTCAATGCTTTAAATACTGCACATACAAAGATGCATAAGACATAGTCCCTTGTCCTTAAGTCATGGTGCAGTGTAAAACAATCAGAACTAACTTGTCCAGGTAAAATTAGCAGTTGTATATTATTAACTCCTATCTATAAAGCCAATAATCAGTCACTGCTTCCCATCAGCATTTTAAGTGCTTCCACGCTCAGGTTGGTAGCATAATGTGAAAAAATAAATTCTACGGGTAGCTACTACATACATTTTTTTATACTTATTCAAAAGGCCAAATCCATTCTAAATATTTCCTTGAGTGGATTTTAAATGTACTGTTTTCCATGCACTCTATTAATTTTTATATTAAAATATTTTAATAGCAAATATTAACACGAGAGTTAAATATACTCTATAAATTAGACTTCAGAAATTACTCTAGACATAAATGTGATGTATTTGTGGTTCTTCTTATTACTACCACTACAAAAAAAAATAACTAAGAAACCAAATCCTAAAACCTTTATTACTCTGACACTGTAATTTTTAAAACTTAAAATAATTTAATTGGGGGAAAAGAAACAGCTGTCATTACTGATAATTGTCCCTTTGTCTTTATTCACTATATACTATTAGAAAAAAAAAGTAATGACTTATTAATAACATCTAAAAAACATTACAAAGTCTACTAGAAGTTATTTTAAATTTTAAATAATAGTAAATCACTAAAATAGGACATTTATATTAAGTTAAAAGACTTAAAAAAAGGGTCTTAATTTATCTAAATACCTGATGATTTGTCCTTAGATTGTCGATTTGTTTCTTGAATACTGTAGTCCAGAAATCTTTACAAATGAACTTCATGATATCTAACTCATCCTTGAACCTTGCAGTATCTTTTGTAAACCTAAAAAGATCAACTAGAAGTAATTCAGTATTTTTTCACACAGAAAATAGGAAGGGTCAGTTGTTAACTAATTTCCAAATGCCAGAACAGCACTGAATATTGACAGTCATAAAGTGATAAGCATGAAGCAAAGCAGACCCCATCACAATGGATTCACATCCTGTAACACAGTGATGGGACTAAAACTGGTCTGATGGTAGAATCTAACAGTAACCTGCAGTTTTAGGTACAATTCATTTTAGCAAATCAAAAAAACTGAGGATAACCATGGTCTTGTTACAGAAACCATAGAGTTCACCTATTCAGACAGTGGGAAAGGAGTACTAAAAAGAATTGTTCTATAAATTGAAAGATGATTGCATGCATAAACAGACTCTAAAATACTTGCATCCCTATGCATTCAAACAAAATTACATTTAAGTGAATGAACCTATGGACCTTAAGTGGAAAATGCAACAAGATTTTAGATAGTTGTTTCAGTACACCAAAGTTTTCAGGGGAAAAAGTCTAAAATGTAAAATATGTTATTTTCTTCAAATATTAAAACATAACAGTTGAACAACTGAGTTAAAATAACCAAATATCTAAAAAGATACTTGGATTTGTGAAATAAAGACCAAAATTTGGGAATTAAAATTCAAGTACCTCAAGTTTTATGCAATCTTTTGAAATAGACCATCTTTGCTCATAAGCTACCTGGAAGAAAATCCTGGATTTTCAAATCCAGACTGCTTACCTTTCTATCAATCCTTGTCCCACTCGAAACCCCATGTTTTCCAGCTTAGTAATACAGCGTCCATTTTCCTATTTAAAAAAATAATAGCTTTGAGTACTTTTAGAATGTAAGAATGTTGATATTCAAAATTGTTCTAAAATGTTGGCTAAAAAAATTAATGTTAATATTTATACTTTCTTCATTGAAACATTTAAGAAAAAAGTGAATTTTCTTAGTCCTAATCATTTTCATAAGGCAATAAAATAAACAGGGAACTGTTGCTTATTATTTTTCAGAAATCCCAAAGCCTCTTCCTAATTACTCTCCCCCTACAACATTTTTTGTGTTGGGTTTTTTTTTTTAACATTTTCAACAATTCCTCTTCTCTCCTCAGTTATAAAACTTTGTATTAGGAACATTTGAGATCTCCCAGCAACTGTCCTCAGTTTTGGCTCAAATAAACTAAAAAAATTCTCTATAAAAAAAAACAACTTGGTATCACCTTTGACTTTTTTCTGTCAGTCATTTGCTTTGTGCTATCACTAATTTCTATTGTTTCTTGTTTTGATTAAAATGTCTCTTGGAGTTATACAAGCTCTTGTATAACTAACTCTTGGTGTGTTTAAGTTGATGACCCCACCAGGCTATGCCTGGAATCCTGCAATTGCTTTGCTCTTCCTTCGACAATTTCATCCAGTCTTAAGGCTTAAAATACTGTCGCTATGCTGAAGACTCCCCAAATCCTCTGCATGACCTACAAAGACCTATCCCATCCAGACCTACGCACCTCTCGAACCCAACCTTCTACTCTTGTTCGTTCACTCCAATCCAGCTGCACTGGTCTCCTTGCTGTCCTTAAACATGCCAGACATGCCCTTGTCTCAGGGATCTTACACAGACAGCTCTTCCTCCAGATATTCACAAGACCAACTCCCTTGCTTTAAGCCTTCTCTCACATTGTCCCCATTACAAACAAGGCCTGCTTTAACCATTTCTTTAAAATTACAGTATCATTCCCCTTTAGCAACTCTCTATCCTAGTGATTTTCAAAGTGTGATTCTCGAAACCGGCAACACTGATATCACACGGAAACTTGTAAAAATGACAAATCTGGTAATCCCACACCCAATTTACTGAATCAGACTGGGTGTGGGGTCTGCAATCTGTTTTAAGAAGCCCTCTAAAAGTGATTCTGATGTCTCATCTCACTTCCCTGATTAAGCTGTCTCCAAAGAACTTTTTTTACCATGTAACACAATATATATACATTTTACTAATTTTATATTGCCATATTCCTCCATCCCCACACTGCTAGAATACAGCTCCAAGAGGGCAGGATTTTTTATATATTCTGAAGCCTGTTCCTCTCCCACTAAGAAGTACATCACAGGCTTTATTATTTGCTGAACTTTCTTCTAAAGAACCATGTACTCCACTTATGGGCTGTGATTACTAACTGTATTTCTAGTACAGACTATTGAACACGGCTATCTAGAGGTCCCATAGGCCCTTCGAATTAGGCATATTTTGCTTGCTCTTCCTCCAGAATTCCTTAATTTCATTAATGTCATCACCATCTACCTAGATACTCCAACCAAAAAACTTCCATTGTCTCTACCTCTGCTCCCAACCTCTCCACAGACACTGCAGTCTAGTCCTGTGAAGCCTACAACTACATATTTTTCAAAATATTTCTTCTCTCTCCATCCTTACTGCTTAAGTTAGCCCTTATCATTTCTCTCTTGGTTTTCAGCCAGAGCCTTCCAACTGATCTCCTTGTCTCTAGTGTTCTTCCTTTGATTTATTTTCTGTAGTTCTGGTATACACTTTCTAAAAAACAAATCTGCCCTGGCTGGTATGGCTCAGTGGATTGAGCACCAGACTGAGCTGGTTGAACTCCCAGTCAGGGCACATGCCTGGGTGGCCAGCCAGGTCCTGGGGGGCGGGGTACATGAGAGGCAACTGCACATTGATGCTTTTCTCCCTCTCTCCCTCCCTTCCCCTCTCTCTAAAAATAAATAATTCTTTAAAAAACAAACCATGTTAGATCTCTACTGGATCTTCCAGCACTTCCTCCCCTTTCTTCAAAGTCAAGTCCAAACTCCTTAGCATGACATTATCTGCCTTTCCTTAAACGATCCCTGGCTAGTTAAGCAGGATCACTAACAACCACATATCCACAAACATCCTTCCTTCTACCACTCTAAAATTTCTGCAGCAAGTCCAGAGTTCCATGCTCTCTTCTTCCATACTTGTGTAAATGCTGTCCCCTAAACTGTTCATCTTTAAATTCAGCTCTAGTATAGTATCACATCCTCCCAGAAACCTTCCCTGATACTCCTTTGGGCCCTACGCTTGCCATAACACTCTGTACATGTTTATTATTGTACCTATCACTATCCTTGGTTTTTCTGTTATTCTCCATACTCATTCCCAAACATGCTCGGTGGAATGAGCACCTGTAAGTCAGGATGCTCTCTGTAGAACAATCTACTCTGTAGAATCACCCAGGAACATACTGATTAGCAGGAAGTGTTTATATATGTAGACATTCTCAAAGACTAACTATGATCACATGAGCTTTTAAAATAAGTCCTAGTAAATACCTTCTGATGTTACTACTTATTCATTCCCTTTGGCATATGTGAGTGCCCACTTGTAGGCACCAAATTTTTAAGAAAACTAAACCTGAAAATATTTTATCCATTAACTTTTCTTTTAAAAAACCTATTCTCAATAAAGGTAAACACTCAATTATTCAGTTTTTTTTAAAAGATTTTATTTATTTATTTCAGAGAGGGAAGGGAGGGAGAGAGAGAGAGAGAGAGAAACATCAGTGTGCGGTTGCTGGGGGACATGGCCTGCAACCCAGGCATGTGCCCTGACTGGGAATCGAACCTGCGATGCCTGGTTCGCAGCCCGCGCTCAATCCACTGAGCTACAGCAGCCAGGGCCAATTATTCAGTTTTTAAAGATTTAATTTCTCTCTAACAGAGTCTGAAAATCACATGTCCTTTATTTCATTTCAAAACTTAAACTTTATGTCTAAAAAGATATATAAAACCCATTGTTGGAGAAGAGGACTGTGTGTCATTCTTTTACATTTTGAAGAACACTTAAAGTAGAGCCAATAACACAACAAAGTCTTTTTAAAAAATTTTTACTGATTGATTTTTAGAGAGGAGGGGGGGAAGGATGAGGAGGGGGGAGAGAGAAAGAAAGGGTGATTTGTTATTCTATTTATTTATGCATTCATTGGTTGATTCATGTATGTGCCCTGTCCAGGGATCAAACCTACAACCTTGGCACATGAAACGATGCTCTACCAACTTAGCTACCAGACCAAAGCCACAATGAACCCTCTTACACCCTGATTCCAACATGGATTCTAATCATCAAGACTGATATATAACTTTTTAGCCCTGGCTAGGTGCTAAAACGTTGTGGGTTCAATCTCCAGTCAGGGCACGTACCTAGGTTTTGAGTTCAGTCCCTGGTCAGGGTGCCTATGAAAGGTGACTGATCTGTTTTTCTCTCATATCTATGTTCCTTTTTCTTTTTCTTTTACTTTCTCTTCCTCTTTTGGTCTCTCTCCCTCTCTCTCTCTCCCCCCACTCCCCTTTCCTCTCTTTAAAATCAATAAACATATCCTCGGGTAAGGATTAAAAAAAAAAAAGACTACCACATAACTTTTTAAAAATCATTTTGTTTATAGCACTTTATGTTTTCCACCCACCCTAAACAAATTGCAATAGAAAAGTTATTTATAGTTTAAATCAGCGATTTCAACCTTTTTCATCTCATGGGACACACAAACTAATTACTAAAATTCTGCAGCATACCAAAAAAATATTTTTTGCCAATCTGACAAAAAAATAGGTATAATTTTGATTAATTCACACTAAATGACTATTGTGTTGGCTGTTGTCATATTTTTTATTTGAAGATCTATGGGAAAAACAGGTCAGTCAGTGCCCCTGACTAGTCAGGTATCGCATGTTTTAAAAATTCTTGCAGCACACTGGTTGAAAATTGCTGATTTATTCTTTCTACTGGATGCATGGTCTGTTTTCCTTGTAAATGCAATACAATAAACAATTTAATAACCTAAAAAATGGAAAATTACACCCTGATTCCAATATGGATTCTAATCATCAAGACTGGTTTAAGTGATTCAAAACTTATGAATTTCTTTTCTCATATATGACTAGCACACCTCTTAAAATTACCAGTCATGATTACAACAGCTCTGTTTTCCTTTTGGGTCAATACATTAGGGAAAAGAGGGATTTAAAAAAAAAAGATGACTTTCCTGGGCAAGAGCTGGAAGAGAGAAGAAGGAATTGGAGAGAGAAAATGAAGAGAACTGAATACACACATTAGAGGTTGGGTGGAATAGGGACAGTACAATAAAGACCGAAAAGGTATGCTACTAATAATCACTGTTGGGGAAAGCAAAGGCTAGCTTAGCACAAACAAAATGTCTGCTACTCATCACTTAACACAGATGCTAAACATTAGTAACTATTGGTTGTTGATGATAGTAAAAATTTGTAACTTGAAAATAATCTCTATTACAGATGGATCTGAATAACAAGAGAATTTGCTTCATTTCCAGTACTCTTCCTGATGTCTTCCTAATGATAGCTACCAATGCATCATGCCCATCTGCCATAGACTGAATGTTTGTGTCCCCCTAAAATTCATATATTAAAATCCTAATCCTCAATATGATGGTATTAAGAGGTGGGACTCCTGGGATGTGACTCTATCACGAGAGTCCTCAAGAATCAGATTAGTGCCCTTAAAGTAGAGACACTAGAAAGCTAGCTAGTCCCCTTCCACCATGTGAAGATACAGCCAAAAGACATCTATGAACCAGGAGCAGAATTTCATAGACACAGATTCTGTTGGCATCTTGTTCTTGAACGTCCCACCCTCCAGAACTCAGAGAAATAAATTGTTGTTTATAAGCCACTCCATCTATGTTTTTTTTTGTTTGTTTGTTTTTTACAGCAGCTGGGACAAAGAAACTATCTTTCTTGTAGTTTACAAACTGGCAATACCTTTTCCTGGACATCCTATATGCATCAGAAAATTTCAGCCTGTCCAAAAATACTTCATTATTCTCATCTCTTTCTTCTCCCTTATTCCTCTCCAACCAATCCAGTTGCTCAAGCTAAAAACCTAGGGGTAATTTTCAACTCTCACTCCTATACCTAACCAAGTCCTAGAGATTCTACCTCCTATTTCTCAAACTTGTTCACTCCTCTTCTTTCTATCCCTGTCTTAATTCAGATCTGCATCATCTCTTGCCTGGGTGCCTGCAATAAATGGTTCTTTTCACTACAAGGATCTTCCCTCTCCAGCCAGCCCCTCTTTCTAAAACACAAGTGGGTCATGTCATTCTCCTTCTTAAAAATCCTTTTTTAAACAATTTTATTTATTTATTTTTAGAGAGAAGGAAAGGCGGAGAGAGAGGGAGAGAAACGTCAATGTGTGGTTGCCTCTCATGCGCCCCCCAGTGGGGACCTGGCCAGCAACACAGGCATGTGCCCAGGCAAGGAACTGAACTAGCGACCCTTTGGTTCACAGGCCTATGCTCAGTCCACTGAGCTACACCAGCCAGGGCCCCCTTCTTAAAAACCCTTTAAATCTTCCACCAAGAGGTCCAAATTCTTTAATGGTACAAGGCTCTTTTTGGTTTTAACTCTCAATATGTTTCACTCTCCATCCTTCAATCAAGTCACAATGAAATATGCATACTTAAGTATATTTAAATACTTAACACTCTTTCTTATCTCTATGTCTTTCTTCACCTTTGCCTAGTATGCTTTTCCTACCCCCACTTCCACCCCTTTTTATCAACAGCATTATAGAAAGGGCTTCTAACTTCAGCATGACTTTGGAATTTATTTATAAAAGGTCTGTTTCAATGCCATGATTCTATACCTAATTACCATCAAATACCTTAATTATTCAATAAACCCCTATTCCCCAACAACAGTGAGGCAGGGGTTTTATTTTATTCATTTAGCACAGTGTCAGACCCACAATGCAAACAGTGTTTTCTGAATGAATCAATGCGGGAATAAGAATTGCCACATATAAGAAGTAAACCTCCACAAGGATGGGGGCATTGTTTCCTTCATTACTGTATCACCAGCACCTAGAAATTAGCTCTAACATAATGGGCACTAAATATTGTTTAATTAATTAATTTGTTTCCTAATTATAGTATTGCCTGCAAACTTTCTTTTGCTCCGACCTCAACTTTCATTAGGCTTTTGTCTTAGGGTTGTGTGGAGTGATATTAAGGGTTTGGGATAAAGGAGGGAGGGACAGCATTCTCAGGCTGGAGCAGGTCTGCGCAGTAGGTGGCTCAGAAGTGCTGGAAATGGCAGAAGAATTAAGTAAGGAACCCTGCCGTAAACTATGGTAGAGACAACTTTAGTAAGAAAATCTGCGTCTCCAGGACACAGGTATGGAAATGGACAAAAAAAGTACCAAATAGAAGACAATGCTAAAGAGAAGAGGATAAAGGACCCAAGACAGCTGACAGGTTCTGTGACTTACGATACCTGCAGGTAGACCAGCTTGTCTACACATTGTGAGGCCTTGGGTGGCGATGGGACGGGGGTTGAAAGAACGAACTGAGGGGAAAACAAAGAGTGTCACTGCAATAGGGTCTCGAGGGCCTGTGGCAGCACTCACCACCTCCCCCTGCTCCGCGGACTTGTACACTCCAGACACCATCTCGTTATGGAGAAGCAAAAACAACGCCTCGTCCGCCATTTCCTGCTTATTCTTGCAAGCTCTGGTTTTCGGCTCCCGTTTGGGTCAGGCTCCTGGGTTCCGGTAAGGGCCTGAGCGATTTGGAATGCGCCGCAGCTTCCACAGTCCGTAGCCAGTTCCTCGTTGCTAGGAGACCGAGGAAGTCAATTAGTTTCCTGAAGGCTGGTACTGGAGGGAGCCCACTACCGGGGTGAGCCCACCCCAGGGCTGCCAAGCCCTCCGGCCAAACGAGAGTCTGACAGCTGCCGGAACCAAACGAAACCAAACCAAACCAAACCCCCGGAGACCCAATCCGGCCCCTGGGCTGAGGGACCGAAAAGGCAACTTCCGGTTCCTTCTATCCCGGCGTTCAGGCAGCTCTATGATTACAGAGTTCCTCCCCTGGGGTGAAGGCTGGTGCCACTGTGATATTGCGGAGGAGGGCGGCATGGGATAATGCATAAGGAGCTACCACTGCTTCTTCTGTGTTAACTTCCTAGGAGTTAGATGAACCGATAAGAATGTCTATTTGCTTCATCAAAAGCGTTCGTTTCCTACCATATGTTCAGTATGAAAAGTTGTAAAAAGTGTGAATAAGGAGCGTTTGAGATCTTGCTTTTCAGCATGTCAATTGGGCTCAAGTACTTATAAAAATTCTCAAAAAAAGAGAGTGAATATATCAATTTTCATGCCATACATTTTAGATACATTGAGAAATCATCCCAATCCATATTAGATTAAGCCTAGGTATGCAAAAAGCTTTACAGCCATTTTGCCACCAGGAAGTTTACTGGAAGGGATATAAGGGACAAGGGAGTTAGCAAAGAACAAGATATGCTTGAACCAGAAAACACAAATTAATCTGAGGATTAGGAGAATGGGAAAAAGTACTAAAGGTTTCAGAAAAGCAACTGTCATTGTGGAATGAAGTTCGTAAGAATCTGTGACACCCGACAGGTAAGGCTCTGTTGGTTAGGCATTGTCCCACAGAGGGAGAAGTAGCAGGTTGTATTCCCTGTCAGGGTGCATGACTGGGCTACGAGTTTGTCCCAGGTTGGGGCGCTTAGTGGAGATAACTGATGTTCTCTCACGTGGATGTTTCTCTCTTTTTCTCCCTCTCTCTAAAAATAAAGTCTTTTTTGAAAAAATCAGTAACAGATGTGAAACAACTACAAAGGTGCAAATACATATGTTAGATGAATGCACCTCTTAAATTTGGCAAATCTGGCATAAATGTATTGCTTAGCATTTGATTAGTTCTTTTCTTAGTAATTGACAAAGGAGTTTTTCCCAATTAATCCATTGCTTCCCCAAAATTAACATACTAAGTTTTTTCAAATTGCTGGCAACCTCTCGCCTCTTCGTATCCTTTCACAGGAATGTAAGATCATGTTCCATAATCAGAATTATAATGGCTTTTTTTCTACATGTCCCTTCTAAGGTTTAGATCAACTTATTTGATCATTTATGATTTGTGATCATTTATCATTTATGATCATTTATTATTTGTGATCATTTAATATTATTAAATTGTTTATAATTTATCATTTGTGATCATTTAATATTATTATGATCCTTTATTATTTATGATCATTTATGACTTATGATCACATAAGTCAAGCATAAAAGTTCCACCTAGCTTTCGAAAACACTAAATAGTGTAATTTTGCAACCATTTTTCCAACACTAAAATTTCCCATATATGAAGTCAGGTCTTTTATGTCTCAATTGCATTCTTCCTTCATCATCACTATCAAGGAACAGAAGGAATTCAAGTTCACCACTGAGGTCAGAGTAAGCAATTGATCAACTTAATAAGGTGATTTCTCAAGCTACAATAACATGGGGGACTTAGAATATTTTGAATTTTTTTATTTATTGAATTTAGAGAGGAGGGAGGAGAAGATGGGGCAGGGAGACAGACATTGATTTGTTGTTCCAGTTATTTATGCATTCATTGGTTTATTCCTATATGTGCCCTGACTGGGGATTCAACCCACCATCTTGGAATATCAATAGATGCTCTAAACAACTGAGTGACCCAGCCAAAGTGGTCTTAGACTATTTTGAAGAATAGAGGGGAAACATTCATTAAGTACCTACTAAATGTTGAACACAGCATTTTAATGATTCATCTTCCCTTCCCCCACCCCATAAAGTAAGACTATGTTAAATTGTTCACAATCCAAATACCAGATCCTTTGGAAACAGGAATAGATCCTGGGTTTAGTTAACTTTAAAAGCATTTTCTCATGGAAATGTTACTGAGGAGACCCAAGTCAGGGGGCTTTCCCTTCTCAGTTCTTGCCTTGCTTGCAAGAGAAGAATTCAAGGACTTCCAGCCAAGATGGAGGCGTAGGTAGACATACTGTGACTCCTCGCACAACCAAAAGGAGGACAACAACAATTTAAAAACCAAAAACAACCAGAAATAACAGAAAATTGAACTGTATGGAAGTCCAACAACCAAGGAGTTAAAGAAGAAACATCCATCTAGACTGGTAGGAGGGGAGGAGACAGGCAGCTGGGTGGAGAGGACTCTCGGCAAGGCAGCAGCTGGTGGATCCTGTCAGGCGGCAGCTGGTGGAGCAGGCAGTCCCACATTTGAGTGCAGATAAACTGGGAGGAACAGCTGGGCAGCGAAACAGACCACACAACCAAGGGTCTCAGCTTGGGAAAATAAAGCCTCAAACCACAGATCAGAAACACCTGTGGGGGTTGAGGCACCAGCAAGAGAAACTCCCAGACTCACAGGAGAGTTCGTTGGAGAGACCCAGAGGGTCCTAGAATGCACACAAGCCCACCTACCCAGGAATCAATACCAGAAGGGTCCACTTTTCTTGTGGGTAGCTGGGAAAGTGACTGAAATCTGGCAGAGAGTAGAGCAAGCTCGTTCCTAGCTACTACCTAATGGAAACACTGTTTTATTTGGTGTCAGGATCTACTGTTACCACATTCTCCTCGTTCATGTACTGCCTACAATGTAGGATTCTAATATGGATCAATGACATCAAGTGTGCTCAGAATCAGAAAGAAATATTCAGCAATCTTCATCCCTCTTACCTAATTTTACTTTGTTTTTTCAATAGCATTTCTCTGTTTCTAAGGTTGGGTGGAAAAGTTTTCCTTCTATCCTTTCAGGTTTGTTGGCTAGTTTATAATTAAGTTGACACAAAATAGATTAATAGGAGAAAAATAAATTTAATTTCATGAATATAAGAACCCTGTAAAAATATTAAACCCCAAAGGAAGTTAGGCAATTGAGACTTATACGCTGTCCTAACTTAAGGAGTGGGATAGGTACCAGGACTTTAAATGAAGGGAGGACAATTCACAGAAAGAAGAACAGATACTGCCCTGGCTAGTGTGGCTCAGTGGATTTAAGCGTAGGCTTGTGAGCCAAAAGGTGCTTGGTTTGACCTAGGGTCAGGGCACATGCCTGAGTTGCAGGACAGGTCCCCAGTTGGGGGCACGCGAGAGGCATTTATTCGATGTTTACCTCTCTCTCTTCCCCTCTCTCTAAAAATAAAATAAATAAAATCTTTTTTTTAAAAAAAGAGCAGATATTTGGTAATCAGATAGATGTTTGCCTTGCCATGAAGGTAAGCCTTTCAGATAAAAAGTTATCTTTCAGGTTATGTACTATAATATTGTACACTCGAGACATATAATCTTAGTAACCAATGTCACCCAATAAATTTAATTTTTAAAAAAATGAAAGAAAAGTCAACTCTGGTAATAGCTCTCTTCCTTGACCAGGCCCCCTAACTAAATTATTTTCAGTAGTTAGGGAGAGGTAAAAGTTTTTCTTCTCTTTTTTATATTTATTTATTTAGAGAGAGAGAGGGAGAGAAAAAGGGAGGGAGAGATACATCAATTGGTTGCCTCTTGTATGTGCTTGGAACTCCCATGTGCCCTGACCAGGAATTGAACTGGTGACCTTTTGGTTTGCAGGATGATGTCCAACAAACTGAGCCACACCGGTCAGGGCTAAAAGTTTTTCTTTAATCTGCTGGGTCTTAATTGCATGCAACTCAAAATAATTTATATGCCAACCTAGCACATTTTGGGGTGGCATATTCCACTTTCACTAGCATGCTAGTTATTTACTGATTTTTGTCCTCTACCTCCATACTTTCTCCTCTCAGTCTCCTTGAGCAGAGAGATCTATATTGTACACTGATGTATCCAAGTTCTTGGAAATACTGTCTGGCACATAACATGCACTCATTCAATTTTTGTTGAATGAATGATCTTTGCTCCCTGAGGAGCTTCCAGAGAAGCAGGAACCATGCTACCTGATTCTAGGATTTATACTCAAGGCCTAGGTTACTGCTTGTACATCGGAGAAGCATTTAAAAGTTGGGTGAATTAAAACGGTGGTTGGGGTTAAATACAGTTGGCCTGCTAATGCTTGGTGCCAGGAGGATGCCTGATAGATGGAAAGTGAGAATCCAAGCGTTATTCCTAACTGAAAGGGTCAGGCCAGTTTCCTACCCCGCCAGAATGCTCATGACCCAGTCAGGCCAGCTTTCCAACCCTCTGGACTGCTAGACACTCAGTTATCCCAACTCAATTGATAGCCTGTGGCTTAATCAAAACTCCCAACGCACACAATAGACACCTGGCGCCAGCCACTATGGCCGGTGGTCCGACTGATCCTCCTGTACCAGCCCAGGAACAGCCCAGCCCTTTACCTAACCCATTGTCTTGGCTCACATCCTGAAATCCTGAGGCACCGGCCCACAAGAGTCAAGAGACTAACCACTCCCCTATCCCCTCACAAACCCCACTCTTGCCTTCCCCTGGGGGTTGCAGTAGATCCCAATTCAGCCCGCCTGTAAGCGCAGCATCAAATAAAGGCACGTGGATCAGATCATCCACTTTCTCCAGCCTCTATTTCTCGCGCATGTCTAACAATAACATTGTGAGAAAATGTTTTATGAGCTACAATTTGCAAAGATATTTGCAAATATATTTCTGGTAGCAATGAAGGTATAGCAGAACCAGTTGGACAGTATCTCACACACACACAACCAACAATAGCACCGCTCCCTGGACCACATCTTAAACCAACCAGCGCTGGACCAGGTGTAGAGGCTAATGTCTGCCTCATCTGCCTCATTGTTGCTTTTCTCTTCTATTACAGCCTTGCACAAGGTCTGATCTGACTGTGATTCTAAGCTGGCAAGACCTAGGGACATTAACAGTATCCCCAGACTCAATTTCGGAATCAGAAAAAACAGGTAGTTTATTCAAGCTTTTAAGAGACATAACACGCGTAAAGCGTTTCATACAGTATCCCAAAATAACTGTTGGCTATCAGATTAAGATTAAGGACTTTCCCTGTTTCTTCATTCTTTGCTACCCTCTGCCCATTTTGGTTCAACCTAATCCAGGGAAGCCTGCACCCGCCCCCCCTCCCCCCCCACAACACACACACTCTCTGGGCATGCGCAACACACAACGGCCGCACCCTTTCATAATCTAATCATTGATGGGGAGTGGGAGAATACACTCGCCTCCGGCCCACTTTGATGTGATTAAATGGCTAAGACTAAAGCTCCTCGAAGCACAAGTTAAAACAGATGCAAACTCTGCAGTGCCCTCCACAAGAGCAAACCAGCGAGCCCGCGTCTCCAAAGACCAAGGACTTAAAAACCCGCCCAGCACTGCGTTAGAAGCAGAGCCCAGCCACTCGCAGCCAGCTGGGAGGGGGGGAGGACCGCCAGGAGGACTTTTCATTGGCCCATAGTCGCAAACCGGAATATTCTCCCCCTTCCTGTTGCTGAGTGGTTGAGGCCGAAAACAACGCCTACCATCATTGGCTGAGCCTAGCTGTCAGTCTCCTCGCCTCTGGCGGCACGGCAGAGGTAGGGACGGCCTGTGGAGCAGTCTCGAAGCCTGCTGCGGGGAGAAGATGGCGGTCGCAGTGAGAACTTTGCAGGAGCAGCTGGAAAAGGCCAAAGAGAGCCTAAAGAACGTGGATGAGAATATTCGCAAGCTCACCGGGCGGGATCCGAATGACGTGAGGTAAGGGCCGTATGAGCAATGCCGGCTCCGAGAAGCAGCCATCAAACCAGGGTGAATTGGGGTCGGAGAGGGCGACCAGCTATGAGAAGGCTTTAACATCGCGGCCTGTTTCCGAGGCGGCCGTCGAAACCGGTCTTCTGTGAGGTGAGGAGTCTCCAAGGCCCCGGGCCGTAGGTCCTTGGGCTGAGGTGCGTGAGGAGGAAGAGCGGATCGAGCGTGCGCCGGTTGGCTTCCAGGCCTGGGGGAAGGCCGAGACTTAGGATTCCCGCCCTTGGCTGTGCGGGCCCGGAACTGCAGCACAAAGCCCCTTACCCTGCGGGTGACCACCAGGCCGAGCTGGCCCAGAGCCCTCCGGGGACACGGCTCGCAGCCTCGCTGCCAGGCTCTTGCCCACGTGCAGCTTTGGGGTTGGCAGAAAGAGGAACTGATCCAAGCTTGTTCATGTGTAGTGGCGTCTAGGTCAATATGATTTGTGTGATAACTGATCTTGAGAAATTAAGGAAGTAAAATAAAATAGTGTTTCCTGCCCTTTTACAAATACGTAGATTTGATCCGTCTTTGAGAACTTTTCTGGTTATTTTCTCTTTATGATGAACCGCATCAGTGAGTGAAATACATTAGATGTGTCCACGTGTGATTTTTACCGATTTGTAAATATCTTGTAGGCCCATCCAAGCCAGATTGCTGGCCCTTTCTGGTCCTGGTGGAGGTAGAGGACGTGGTAGTTTATTGCTGAGGTAAGATTTCCTTAGGACTTAACTCATATGCTAAAGTACTAGTGATTGTCATACTACATTATCATAGTCTTTTAAACAAAATTCACGGTAGAACCAGTGTTAGAAATGTTTGTGTTTAAAGCTGTGATTAGCTATAGTTTCTGCACAGTTATGGCAGAACTAAAGATTAAAGAATATAATAACTATGGTTTTTGTGTAAAAATTTATTCTTGTGGATTTTTAAAAATGTTATAAAAGCATCTTGGAGTGAATACCCATTGAAAGTTGCTTTTATTGGAAGGATATTTAAAGTTTTAAGTTTTCTTGCTAAATGGAAATATCATTTATCTTAAATTTCAAGTGTTTTGTGTTGGACATTTTTAATCACAGGCGTGGATTCTCAGATAGTGGAGGAGGACCCCCAGCCAAACAGAGAGACCTTGAAGGGGCAGTCAGTAGGTATGTAGAAAAAAGATTCTGAAGGCATACTAAATTGAGGTGGCATTCAGATGTAAACATTTAATGAATGTTTTGTTAGTGAAATATGTCCAGCTTACAGAAAAGTTTTATAAGAGTTTATATGAGCCAAAATTTTGAGCACATGCCCAGGAACAAAATCTCAACGGATTGAGAAAATACTTTGGAGAACAGCAGTTTTGCAGCTTATTTTATACATTAGAATGAAAGAAGGAGACATGAGGGTTACATGAAATCTATTGGTGGTAGATTAAGTCGGCTGGAGAAGGCAAAGCAAGGCAATCTAAATCTCTAGGACTGTATACGAAGCAAACTGGAGAGACTTCTTTTACATTGGTGGGTACAGGATAGTTAACAGGGTAGTGCACATAGAGATTGTGTGTCGGAACACAATAACAACAATGAGGGCTCTGTGGTCTTGTGCCATGGAGCCTATGGTTGTGCCTTCAAGAGGTCTTGAAATCACTGAGACATTTCTGAGGTATGTTATCCTAGATTCATAAGAGCATTGGACAGAGCTCTCCTGACGCAAAGATTGATCTTGGCTAAGGAAGCTATTATACCCAGGATGTGACTACTTGCCATATCTTGCCCAGATAGGAATTTATGAGCAGACCGTCCTGTGTGGTTATTTTTGGTTACTTAGACACACAGTATCTCTCAAAACTCAGTTTTTCATTAATGATAGCTACTAACCAAAATAAAGGTCCAGACAGGTAAGAGAAAATAGATGAGACTATTGAGAAGATAGTCAATTTCTGCTGCTTTTCTGTCTCGTACTACAAAAATTTAGGCAGTTTGAGGATTGGGGAGATCAGAGTCTGGATTGGGCCTTGATGATATATTTTGTCCTCACTACTGGAAGAAAGTATAAAATTTGATGGAGACTGATAGAATGAGGCTTCTGGAAAAGAGTCCTAGAAAAGGTGGTCATTTGCCCTAGTTATGCACTTAAGCTAAATTCTGTAGTGGTCATTTAAATTATTTTTTCTACCACAGGCTGGGCGGGGAGCGTCGGACACGGAGAGAATCACGCCAAGAAAGCGACCCAGAGGATGATGATGTTAAAAAAGTAACTGAGATGAAAAGAACTTCTTTTTTTCAATTCTTTATTTTATTGATTATGCTATTACAGTTGTCCCATTTTCCCCCTTCACTCCCCTCCACCCTGCCCACCCCCTGCCACCCACATTCCCCCCTTTAGTTCATGTCCTTGTGTCATAAGTTCTTTAGTGTCTACATTTCCCATGCTATTCTTACCCTCCCCCTGTCTATTTTCTACCTATTGTCTATGCTACTTATTCTCTATATCTGAGATGAAACGAACTTCTTAGAGGATGAATATATTTTCATTTTAGAACATTTCAAAGACTTCCGCCCATATGCTTGTTAAATTACTGAGATTTTATTTTCTCCTGCAGCCAGCTTTGCAGTCTTCAGTTGTAGCTACCTCCAAAGAGCGCACACGGAGAGACCTTATCCAGGATCAAAATATGGATGAAAAGGGAAAGCAAAGGTACCTTTTGTGATTTCTGGGGAGAAGAAATCTCTGTCAAAGAATGCAATTTTAAGAAAATTTAAGTAACCCTGGCTGGTCTGGCTCAGTAGATTTGAGTACCAGCCTGTGGAGTGAAAGGTCACAGGTCACGTGCCTGGGTATTGGGCCAGGACTCCAGTTGGCGTGCAGCAGGCAACCAACTGATTTCTCTCACACTGTTTCTCTCCCTCTCTTTCTCTCTCCCTTTTCCTCTCTCTGAAAAGAAATAAAATCTTTAACAACAACAAAAAATTAAGCAGTTGTCCAAGTACCTATGCTATGTTTCTTTTTAGGAAATGGCAGGTTTAAATGTAATGAGTCCTACTGAAATCGAATTTTCTTTTGTTCTTTAGGAACCGGCGAATATTTGGCTTGTTGATGGGCACCCTTCAGAAATTTAAACAAGAGTCCACTGTTGCTACTGAAAGGGTATTTATACAATTTTTTTCTTTGTTTCCTTTACTTAAGTTATCAAAGTAGTTGCTTGCATGTTTTTAAAAAAGTCAGAAAGCTCTCGAGATTTAGTTGCAGCCATTTTTGCTTCTCGGGAGAACTTATAGAGGAAAGAGAGATAACAGTTCAGTTATAGGAGATTAATAAACTTATTTCAGCTTTTATGTGTTAACTTTACTAGAGAATATACAAAGCTTAAAGGTGTCTTAATGTGAAGAGTAAGCGTATTTTTTTTTAATAGATGAAGAGAAGGTATGACATTAACTATATTAGGACATCATATCTGTCATTTTTTTTTATTTAAGAAGAATGACTGAAAACTATAAAGACATTTTTCTGTGTGCAGTTAATTTATGAACCTTACCTCAAAGTCATGTTGGAATGGAACTGTTACTGATACTGGCTGATGGCTTTAAAATTCAGATTTTTACACAGAAAAGCTTCAGTTCCCATTTTCTGAAAGAAATGTCAGCAGTCTCAAATGCTAAGTAGTACTAAGTTTCAATTAGTTGGTACCCTAAATTGCAAATGTGAAACTTATATGCAGATAACTTAGTAAAATTATAATGCTTCACATATTCAGGATATGTAATGAGATTTTAAAGTTCATTTTTATCTTTAGCAAAAGAGACGCCAGGAAATTGAACAAAAACTTGAAGTGCAGGCAGAAGAAGAGAGAAAGCAGGTTGAAAATGAGAGGAGGGAACTCTTTGAAGAGAGGCGTGCTAAACAGACAGAACTGCGGCTTTTGGAACAGAAGGTTGAGCTTGCACAGCTGGTGAGTAGTAGTTTAGAATTCTAAAATGGGTGATTTTTCATGTTTACAAAAACACTGACCTTTTTACCTTTTCTTTAGCAAGAAGAATGGAATGAGCACAATGCTAAGATAATTAAATACATAAGAACTAAGACAAAGCCCCATTTGTTCTATATTCCTGGAAGAATGTGTCCAGCTACCCAAAAACTAATAGAAGAGTCACAGAGAAAAATGAATGGTAAGTGTACATGAAGAGATCCATTAAAATATTTCTAACGCGTAAGGTCACACACTCACAGGTAAACATTTGTTACCCATAATAGGTTGTGATTTAATAGTCGATTGTTAAAATATGATGCTAATGTGTTTGGAGTGTGGGAGCATTTGTTCATGATGGAGTTTAACCAGAAACTTACATATTGTAGGCAGTGCTTAGTACATGATGATTTCTTACGCATTTGAGTGGTATGACTTTTGCCTGATATTTTTTAGTAGCCAGACATAAATACTAATGAAGCAAGAAAAGTTGAACATGAGAACATCAGTATGGTCCAAAGAGGGAGGAGCACACATGGGAGGGTAGATACTGCTAAGATGGTGACGAGATGACCTTCCTTTTTAGGATCAGGGAAATTCATTCATGATACACCATTAAAAGTGACTATTTGAAGGTTTTGCTGTTTTACAATTAGCATGTAGTTAAATAGCCAAAGATTGTCCTTTTTGTCCATCACTTAGGTAATATGATGTAGTTTTTGCCTGTCACTAATTTATATATAGGTTTTGGGTAGATTATTTCTTTTGTCATTTTATGTTGATTTATAATTACTTATTTGCCATAATTTTTCATCATCATTTCTTTATAAAAAGACATACAGATAAAACACAGTGACAGTTTGTGGCCAGAGGTCAACTTGTGACTGATTTGTTTAACCATAGTAAATTTTACATGTGTAAATTTTTATTCTTTAGCTTTATTTGAAGGTAGACGCCTCGAATTTGCAGAACAAATAAATAAAATGGAGGCTAGGCCTAGAAGACAATCAATGAAGGAAAAAGAGCAACAGGTGGTGCGAAATGAAGAACAGAAGGCGGAACAAGAAGAGGGTAAGGTGGCTCAGCGAGAGGAAGAGTTGGAGGAGACAGGTAATCAGCACAATGATGTAGAAATAGAGGAAGCAGGAGAGGAAGAGGAAAAGGAAATAAGTGTAGTTCATAGTGATGCAGAGAAAGAACAGGAGGAGGAGGAACAAAAACAGGAGATGGAGGTTAAGATGGAAGAGGAAACTGAGGTAAAGGAAAGTGAGAAGCAGCAGGATAGTCAGCCTGAAGTTATGGATGTGCTAGAGATGGTGGAGAGTGTCAAAAATGTAATTGCTGAGCAGGAGGTAATGGAAACCCCCCAGGTTGAAAGTGTAGAACCTTCAGAAAATGAAACTAACAAGGAACTGGAGCCAGAAATGGAATTTGAAGTTGAGCCAGATAAAGAATGCAAGTCTCTTTCTCCTGCAAAGGAGACTGCTAATGCTGTAGAAATGGAAAATGAGCCTGAGGACAAAGAAGAGAAAGAATCTGAGCCTCAGCCTAAGCCTATGGCTCTGGTTCAGCCCCTGCCTCAGCCTCAGCCCCAGCCCCTATCTCAGTCCCAACCAGTACTCCAGCCCCAGCCTTCCTCTCAACCTGAGACTTTGCCATTAGCTATTTCAGAGTCATCACCTCAGGTTACTCAGGAGCAAGGGCATTTACTACCTGAGAGGAAGGAGATTCCTGTAGAATCTGTAAAACTTACTGAGATAGCAGTAGAGCCACTCTTGACAGTACATTCAGAGAGCAAATCCAAAACCAAAACTAGGAGCAGAAGTAGAGGTCGAGCTAGAAATAAAACAAGCAAGAGTAGAAGTCGGAGCAGCAGCAGCAGTAGTTCTAGTAGCAGTTCAACCAGTAGCAGCAGTGGAAGCAGTTCCAGCAGTGGCAGTAGTAGTAGTCGAAGTAGTTCCAGTAGCAGCTCCAGTACCAGCGGCAGCAGCAGTCGAGACAGCAGCAGCAGCACTACCAGTAGTAGTGAGAGTAGAAGTCGGAGTAGGGGTCGGGGACATAATAGAGACAGAAAGCACAGAAGGAGCGTGGATCGGAAGCGAAGGGATACCTCAGGACTAGAAAGGAGTCACAAATCTTCAAAAGGTGGCAGTAGTAGAGATACAAAAGGATCAAAGGATAAGAATTCCCGGTCCGACAGAAAGAGGTCTATATCAGAGAGTAGTCGATCAGGCAAAAGATCTTCAAGAAGTGAAAGAGACCGAAAATCAGACAGGAAAGACAAAAGGCGTTAATGGAAGAAGCCAGGCTTTCTTAGCCAATTTGCAGCAGAAGATTTCTTGATGAGTAAAAGGATTACCTTGCCTTGTAAGGAGGATGCTGCCTTAAGAATTGCATGTTGTAAAAAAAAATCTTTTTGGAAAATACAGACTGTTTGTTTACCAGACATTCTTGTACTTTTTGCATAATTTTGTAAGAGTTATTTATCAAAATTATGTGAGGTTCCAAAATATGTAAAAAAATAATTATAATAAAAAAGATTAACACCCCTTGTCATCTTTTTTAAATATCCTATACTCTTCAGTAAGAATCTGTATATTTTAATAGGTAAATCTTTGAGTCTGTTCCCTTCTAATTCTGTATCATATGTTGCTTTTGTAGAAATAAATGTGCATTTCTTTCATTAGTTTTGGGATGTCCTCGACACTTGTATAATAAATAGCCCCTTAATATCATTTTCAGCTTTTAGCACTAGATACTGAACATGGTTAGAATGTCTGAAGGTTTCCCCACTTTTATTTGCCTTAGAAAATTATTTTGCATTGTCAAAGTCAGGTCTTCACAGCTTTTGGGGGGCATAGTTCTTAAGATTTACTATTTTTTCTAATTTCCCTCATTTTCATTGAAGCAATTCCCTGTTTCTCATATTTACACCATATATTTGGTATATAAATTAAAACAGTATGATTTGGTTGGCATTTTCCTCACAATTATGGGAGCATCATTCATTTTCATTTGTGACACAGCATATGCATCTGTTAAAATAATCACTTCTTTCCGGGGTGGGGGGAGGTAGAAAAATATATTCTAGACTTGGTTTTTGAGTTTGTGGTCTTGTCTTAACCTTTGTGTTGGCTCTAACTGAAACATGCCAGTAAGTGTTTTCAAGAATTTTTGTTTAAGTATTGTATGAAAAGTTTACAAAATAAAGTTCATTTACACTTGAATCTGTAAACGAGATAACACAAGTGTACCAAGTGATTATTACCTTCATTTTATAAATTTGTATGAATTTGGAGTATCTGCTGCCCATTACATGTGCAAATAAATGTGGCTTAGACTTGTGTGACTGCTTAAGACTAGTACTTGCATTAACTTTTTGATGCTTTATACAGGAGAGCACTTAAGTTGCAAATGGCCGTTTTTGACTTCATAATTTAACACTTGACTGTATCTTTTAGACTTTCACTATTCATTATGCCTTCTTTTGACAAGTAAATGGGACCAGTAAAAAGCCCACAAGCATTTCCAGCATTATATAAATGTAAGCCAGTGTGCTAAAAGAAAACTCTGAAAAACCCTTTCTTGATGTAATTATTAAACAGTAAATGAGCAGGATTCCCAACTGCAGAGCTAGGTACCTGCACACCTGGGTCAGTTTCCACCAAGAGTAGCTTTGGGGATTTTAATATTCTCCAAAAGGAAGTAGTTTCCACTTATCTGAGGGAGGGATGTGTTCCAAGATGTCCAGTGGATGCCTGAAAGCATGGATAGCACCAAACCCTATGTACACTTTTTTTCCTATGGAAATGAGTTCGTAAGTTAGGCACAGGAAGAGATTAAGAGTAGTAAGAAGATAAGACCAATTAAGACAATGCTATAATAAGTAAATGTGATCACTTGTTTCAGGATATCCTTTGGTTAAGTAGGTAACAAGCCCTAGATGAGGTTGGGACTACTGTACAAATTTTGTTTTCCTGTGCCATAATGAGGAAAAGATAACCATTTAAAGGATGACAGACAACCTGGTTTTTAAGTCCTTATGAATCTAAAATTAAGTGTTCACTCTTATCTGGAAAATTTGAACAATTGTGCTTACAAAAAAAGATTAGCTTTAAGCACAGTTGGTGGTGGTGGTGATGGTATACATGGGGAGAAAAAGATCTTTGGAATATGGAGCGATTTTCAATTAAGTTTTGCTGATGTATGTAGGAAGAATTCTAATTTACTGATGTGCATTTATAAATGGGAAGGTTCCATTTTTTAAATATTTCCAGTTAGTGCTTTATCTTTAAAATGAAATTTTATGAATTTTTGAGAACCATGTAATTGATTACTTGCAAATTTCAGATATAGGGAATGTTAGAATGTAAAAGAAACAGTTTGGGGGGGGGCCATCATTGGGGCCTATTAGAGGTTACAAATTAGTGTTTATGGAAAGTTTAGAAGCTGAAGAGGGCCAGGGCTGGTGACTAAGGACAAATTAGTTTGGAGCTCTGTTCATTAGCAAAGGCATATAAGGCAGGGGTTTGGAAAACTTGTTTTTTCAAGGTTCGTACAGCCATAGAAATGAGAAAATTGGTCTTAAGTAGTCTGCATCTAATCCAGAGTTCATCTTTACTATTTCTAGAACTGGTAATTACACGTGTATACTTGAGTAATTTGGACTGAGGAAACCCAACAAAATATGTTGAATAAGTTTGCAAGTTCACTGACAAATTTAAAAGGAAAGCTACTAGTGATAACATAGTATAGTGATAATGGGCCAATGCGGTCAGACTTTCAAGTCATTAAAATTTTGGGGGGGTTCAGTCCCCTATGAATTTTTTAAAAGTCTTTATTGAAATAATTAAGAGTCAGCCCAGTTTCCCTTGAGATAATACCATTAAAGTCCTTAACCCGGGAAAAAAATGTCAGTTATTGATAGACATGGTTGGATGTTCCTGCTGTAATAAGTTAGTGAGGAAGGTTGGTAAAAAGTCTGAAAATTTCCTGTACTTTTCTTTGTCTCACCTAGCATGATCTTTTCATATATATATATATGGGCACCAGAAGGTATCCAGTCATGTAATATGAAAAAGAAGTGTTTATTAAAGATATAAGAAATATTGTACATAGGACAATGACACCTCACTACCCTTTAAACTAGGTTCCTTGGGTCCTCACACAGTTCTCCAAATCACTGTCAGCTGTCCCATATTTTCCTGCATCTCATTGACTGCCTGGAGTCTCTTCCCTTTCATAGGTGATTTTAGAAAAGTCAGAAGTTGCAGGGCACCAAATCTGGGCTATAGAGGTGCTGAGTTAGCTGGGTTATTTGATGTCTCACCAAAAAACTGCATGAGATGTGATGTATGAGTGGGCACGTCATGATGAAGGTGCCAATCACCAGTTGCCCATAGCTGTGGCCTTCTGAACCATCCAAATAGTTTCCATGGAGGAATGTTCAAACTTAATACAAAATTTGATGCAGATTCATTGCTCAACTCGCTCAGTCATTTTGAATGTGATGTCCACACAGTACACATGCTTAGTCAATGGCATCTACCACCCTGACTAATACAGTGAAGTCATTGTTCATGCTTGCACATTCCAGTCCACTCTCCTTGGCTGCCAGGTTATATCAAAGTCACACCAACCATTAACAATGGCTGGACTTGGTCCAGACAGACCTTGTATATCTGAGAAACACCTATAATTCTGCTTGCCATGGCTATAGGAACACCCTGGTTAAATTTTTTTTTTATCCTCACTTGAGGGCATGCTTGGGGGGAAGGGAGTGGGGAGAGAAGGGGAGAGACATTCATTAGTTGCCCCCCACGTGCATTTTGACTGTTGAGGACAAAACGTGCAACTCGGGCAAATTCCCTGAGGGGTAATTGAACCCATGACCTTTTGGTTTACAGGATGACATTCCAACTGAGTGGAAAAGGTCAAATGACAGCCCTGGGCACCCCAGCTTTTAAGAGGATGGGGAGCTGAAGAAACTGGCCACGGCCCCTGTTTAAATTTATAGCCACTACTTGGCCTTCACTATCCCCCTTTCTTGCTTTATTTTCTTCCATAACATTTAGCATTATACCATAGTTATACTTTACTGTCCACTTCCCATTAGAATGTAAGCTCCAGAAGAGCAAGATTTTTTTTTTAAGGTTTTATTTATTTTTAGTGAGAGGGGAACGGAAAGAGAAAGGGAGAGAAACATCAATGTGTGGTTGCGTCCCACATGCCCAGTACTGGGGACCTGGCCTGCAACCCAGGCACGTGCTCCAACTGGGATCCGAACCTACGACCCTTTGGTTCACAGGCCCACGCTCAACCTACTGAGCTATACCAGCCGGGATGCAAGATGTTTTTTTTAACCCCATTGCTGTATTTCAGATACCTAGGATAGGGTCTTGTACATTATAGGCAATACTATCATGATGAATTATGAAAGGTTAATGTGGCTTCTGTGGTTCCATCTCTGCTTATTTTTACTTTAGTTGCCTCTCTTCCATTGTTTGAAACAATGGACTGAAATACATCAAGGAAATGTGGCTGGAGTAGTTAAGCAAGAGAGAAAAATATAGTCCAGAGACATAATAGGGGCCATTTAAGTCCTTTAGCCTTTATGTATGGGAGGTTATTAAAGGGCTTGAACAGAGAGATAAAGTGATAGAATTTATGTAATAACAATCACTCTCACTGCTGTGGTGAAAAAGACTAAGTGGGACCAAGGACAGGAACAAAAATGGGGTAATGCCATAATTAAAGATTTTATTTCTTTTTAGAGAGAGGGAAGGGAGGGAGAAAGAGAGGAAAAGAAACATCAGTGTGTGGTTGCCTCTTGTGTGCCCCCCACTGGGCACCTGGCCCACAACCCAGACATGGGCCTTGACCTGGAATTGAAACAGTGACCCTTTGGTTCACAGACCCGCGTTCAATCCACTGATCCACACCAGCCAGGGCGGGGTAGTGCAATAATTAAGCAAAATATAGTTAACTTAGGCCAGGGTGGTAGCAGTGGAAGTGGTGATCAGATTCTGGATGTACTCTGAAGATAGTCCCCAAGTGATTTGCAGGTAGATGTGAGAAGTCCAGGATGCAAGATTTTATCTGAGCAACTAGAAATGAATTGCCATTAGCTGAGGTGATGGGGAGGGACTATAGGTAACAGGTTTGGGGACAGTGGAGGGTAGTGGGCTAGGACCTTAGCTTGAGATTCCTATTAGACATACAAGTGAAGATGTGAAGTAAAGGAAGTTAGACATGTCAGTTGTTTCAGGAGACAGTGCTGTATTAGAAATAACAAATTTGAGAGTTCTGAGCATGTCAGTGGCAAGATCACCAGCGACTGAGTGTAGATAGGGAAGAGGTCAGGGAACAGCCCTGGACAGCCCAGCTTTTAATAGGATGGGGTGCTGAAGAGGAACCAGCAAAAGAGGAGGAACGTCTAGAGAAACAGAAAACAGAACAGAGGTGGTTTTAAAGGTAAGGGAAGTAATAATTATGTGCTCAAGTGATGCTGGTGGGTTAATGAAAGTGAAGAATAAGAACCAACCATTGGCTTTAGCAACACAGATCATTACTGACCTTCAAAAGAGCAATGTTAGGAGAGTGATGGGGCTAAGAGGCTGATAGAAGAGAACTCAAGATGGAAGTAAACATAACTTCAAGTCAGGGTAATTAAATTGGACCAATCATCCCACTGAGAAGAACTTGAAAAAGTGGCTATATATCATACACTTAGGGAACCATTTAGGTGCTAAAGAATTAGAGGGCCAAGATCTGAGAAGGGAACCCAGAGAGGTGCCTGGCTTTTTTTCCCCTTCTAGTACAGTCTGTATCCCCAATTAACTTCTTCTAAAAGGAAACATCTTAGAATTTTCCCCCCAAAATTGCCCAGCAAACAGTATTTCTTATTGTAGGTACTTATTTGTTTATTAAATGAACACTGTTCATCAATCTCCTCATAGGAAATTGATTTAATGATGTTACCATTAGAATCTTAGTTTTGGTGAATATTCTTGTGGGAAAGTTGTGAAAAATCTGTAGATGCCAAAACCACAATGCATTATAAACATTTGAATCTTGATTCTATTTTCTACAAAGCAGTGAGGTCTACGTGATCTATTTGAAGACATCCAATTCAGTGGAGGGGAACCTTTTTTTAGCTTAACATAAGAAATTCTTTCATCTTTACTTTTTCTTCTGAAATGTGAAAATGAATGGCTCCCTTTCAATCACCACTTAATTTCCAGCTCCTATTTATGCACTTTGCATATAGTAAATGCTTGATAAATATTTGTAGGCTGAAAGACTATGCTCAACCCTTAAGAAAGTAAAAGAAATCAGCTTAATATTTTTCTCTCAGTAATAGGAGCCATTCAATCTCTAATGCCTACAAGGTCTTCCTTTTACTTAGTAAATAGGCTTTCTATAAATGTTTTCTAAATTGAGTAACTCAGAATTTTGTACCTCATAGCTATACTGCTGACAATGTCATGGTCTTGTGACATTTTGCTTCTATTAATGCACATGCTTAAAAGTCCAAGAGGACTAATCACAAGGGCATTTCATGCCAAAAGGTACAGTTTATACACCAAGGTCTTGGAGAATAGATATAAGATGGCATAGGCATGAGAATGTGAAAACATATTAGAAGTTATAATAGAGTCAAGCTTAGTCATAGCACGTAATGGTTGCAATGTGAATTTTTACTTCTGTGGTTATTTGTAGGAAACTTAAAATCCCAGCCATATTTCTCTTGCCCCCAAGATTACCTTGAAGATGGATTTGTTATTTTTTTGCCATCAGTTCACATATGTGCAGAGAAATAGAACTTCATTTTAATATAAGTGTAAAAAAAACATTACTAGAAAAGTAATGACAGGTCCCTCTCTCTGTGGAGCTCGTCTTTCCCCACCCCCTTCTTTCCCCAGGGCTCTCTCCCTCTCTCAAACACTCCTCTTCCCCCTCCCCTCTCCTTCCCTTCTCCCCCTCTTGTCCCTCCTATTTTCTCTCTTAAGCTTCAAGGGCCCTTCTTTTGCTGGAATTTGTTTCCTAAGCCCATTTCTTCGATGGTGCACTTTCTCTACCTCTCTGACTTTCTAAATAAACTTTCTCTTATAATTTGAGCCTTGCCTCTGAATTCTTCTCTTAGCCAAAACTCAAGAACTGAGTTTCTGAACCGATATTAACACCTTGTGCCGTTTTTCTGCTGCTAACAAATTGAGTCACAGATTGTACTTTGGGGCCAGAGTTGGACAGTGGCTAGCTATGGAGGAGTCATTGATAGGCTGCTTATCTTTTGGCTTTGTGTCAAAGTTTCAGGCCTAGAAAAGCCTTGGCCCAGCCCTTGGCAATGGGCAAGGAGACACCTGATTGGTCGTGCTGCTCTTATATCAGTCAAAGGGAGGGGAGGAGAGGAGAGACAATTATATCCCAGGGTCTCATAATGTGTTCCAAATCCAAATACCAATTATTCCCTGTTAATGAAATTAACTGAGAGGTGATATCATGTTCTTCTGTTTAGAGAAGACTGCTTACTGCTTAGCCCAGAGGGTAATATGAAGTTGATATAACAGTGGAGACTCTTTGGAGTGTCCATCAGAGGTATCACAATGTTATTTGTTAAAGTGAACAGGAACACCGTTAGCATGCTTTTAAAATTTATGACCAAAAAGGGAATTTGTTATTCTTAAGCCAACAGTAACAATCACAACATTCAGATAAGTACAGAAACTTCCCTAGTGAAGATGAATACTCAATACATGTATCTCCTTCACACATTGTAGGAGATAAAGAAATAAACAAAACATAATCCCACACGAAAAAACACAAGTTGTCAGCTTCTCAGACTGACTGGCCAGGATGACATCCTGCCACATGTTTCTGGGATCTCAATTAGCAACTTACAACTTGCCCTGCAAAAGCTTTATCAATCAGTAAAAATTGCCCTGGACACTACTGATTTGATGTAAAGTAAAATATTACTTGGTGTAGGAGACACATATTTAAGAAGCAGTTTCTGTGAAATCTTGTAATGAAAAATGTAAACTCATATACATCAGAAATGGTAAACAGTGTTTAAAGATACTTTCTTGTGGAAATATAAAATAAACCCCTAAAGTGGTAGAAATACAAAATGCTTGAGGCATTTGGTATATGATGGCCTTCTATGAAGCTTTGGTGAGCCCAAGTCATGGTTACTCCTGAGGCTAAAATTATGGATATATTTAGTAATATAAGTTTAGTGAATTTAGTAGATTAATTCTGTTGGTGGGCAAAGCCTTGGAAAGCACCTCCTCAACTGATTTTTTGTTGTCTTCAGCAGCAGCAATACATTGTTAATAGATTTTGATTAACTACTCTTGAGGTTAGAATATATATATAGTAGACTTCTGGGGTGGTGAGTCATTTCGTGTTTAGTAGATACAGGTGGTTTAGGAGAAGAATAAACATGTACTTGAATTTTATCTTTAGTCCTTCCTGCTCCATGAGGCTGCCCAGGAAGGCAAGGCCACTATTCCTGGCCTAGAACCAGGCGGCACACACTTCACCTCAGTCAGCTCTCAGCTGAGGCTGTAGACTGAGGTTTCTTCTGCTTTTCTCCCTTTCCTAACCTTCTGGTTGCCCGTCTCTTCCTTCCCACTGCCACCTCCTGCCACCACTTCATTAGGAGCCAAGCCTAGTTAAAGGACACTTATGGAAAACCAAATGGAGTTTCCTGGCAGTGTATTGGGACCAGAATGGGTCATAGAAATTATTTCTGTGAGAAATAGTCCTTTCAAAATCAGTTGCTTTGTTTCCAAATGTATTTTAATTAAATTTGATGAGTCTTATTGATTTTTTAAATTTCTTTTTGTATGCTCAATGTCAGATTTGTGAAATAATGAAAAAAAAGTCACAAGATACACAAGCATTCTCAACTTTGAATTGGTAGGAGCTTCAAAGATAACCATTATTGCAGTTTTGTGTTGCAAAGATTAAGAGATATATTTATTTTGCTTTCAGTCATCTAATATATTATCTTTCTATCCTCATGAATACAACTGAAGTTAAGAATTCTCCAAATAATACAGATAAAATAAGCTTTTGGCTTAAATGTTAACTTTAAGATGACTTTGAACTGTCCTATTTGGTACAGTAGTAGTGAATACATGACTATATATTTGTCAGAACCCACAGAACTATATGACTCAAAGAGTTAATATTACTGACTGCCCATTTTTAAAAATCACCTTGGGTGTGGGGGGAGCCCAAGATGGAGTGCGGGCTTTGGCAAATCTAACTGTATTACAACTGCGTGACACAGCACACAAAGGAGATGGGGAAGAAAGGCACTGACAGAAATAACTTGTAAAAAAGTGTTCTGATTAGATACTGTAAGGCTATAAATAAAAAAAGTTATACACAAACATTTAACTCTGAATAGTCAATTTGTTTATCACAGGGTATGGGTTATCAATTTTGAAAGTATGTTACATGTGTGCTGGGGTTGAGTGAATAAGTAAATGTATTTTAGATAACAAGCCAGGTTTCTAACTGTTGGAGAACTTACTATTGAATTCTTTAATACTCCTCCCTCTAGGAGGTGGTGCTAAATTCTCCTCTCTTGAAAGCAAGTAGACTTGATAACTTTCTTCAAATTGACTATGGAAGAAAGAAAATAAGTACTTTATAATAGAGAAACCTAGTAGACATCACCTTAACCAAGTAATCAAGGTAACAATACCAGCAATTAGACATATCGATATCATGTGTATCCACTGACAGGCTCTGATGAGAAGGACACACCGCTCTTACAATATTCTTTCCCCCAAATCTACCACTTTGGTCTAATCATGAGAAAGCATTAGAAAAACCCAAACTGAGGAACATTCCAAAGTGTCAACACCAGGAATGACAAGGAAAGGATGAAAGACTGTCAGAGAAGATTGTCATAGAAGACTGAGGAAGTATGACGATGACACTGGATTTGCTCCTTGAATCAGAAAAAGGACATTAGCCCTGGCTGGTGTGGCTCAGTGGGTTGAGTGCAGGCCTGAGAACCTGTTCCATTCCCAGTCAGGGCACATGCCTGGGTTGCAGGCCGTGTCCCCAGTGTGGGGCGTGCAAGAGGCAACCACACATGGCTGCTTCCCTCTCTTTCTCCTTCCTTTTCCCTCTCTTAAAAAAATAAAAGAAAAGAAAAAGGACATTAGTTGGAAAACTAGAGAAATCACAATTGTTCTAATTGCAAGTCAGTAAAATTTCAGAGAATCACAGGATATCTGAGCTGGAAGGACTTGTGTAGGTCATTTAGTGGAAGCCTCTCTATGAACCTTGAGGCTCCAAGGGGCTGAGTAGTTTGGTAAATCCTAGCATGAGTCCATTGACTGAAGGGGCTGAAGGGGCATTTATTTCTATGTCCTAGGGAATCTGGAAGAAAGGGGAGAAATCAGGAAAGTAATAGCAGCATATCCATTATTCTATACATTTTTGAAAGAAGTGGATCAAATAAGTACTAATCATAAGAAATTTATCCATTTTAATGCAGAAATTGTATTCTATAATTTTTTGAAAATTTTAATTATTTGGAGCATAAACATTAAGTTGCTGGGTTTTCTTGTTAATTAGTTAATATTTTTTCTTAGGGAAGCTTGGGGCATGAGGTACTTAGGGTCATGAACACTAAAAGAAGCAAGAAGGGAAAGATACATAAATGGGGAGGGGCCAGCAGTGGGGGGTGAAGGAAGAGAATTTTGGAGAGGATTATGTAATAGTATATAAAGTTGACCAATATGGGTTCTTAAAAGACATTCAGACTATTGATGATTGAAAATTAATAGGAACGCTAAATATTTCTATACTTTTGCTCATTAATGTATGTACTAATATATGGCAACTTGTGAAGCACCCTCTATGGCATTTGGGAATCCCAAGTCTTTTTATAGTTTTGTTTGCAGAATATTTAGAATTTTAATTTACAGCTACTGCTACTAATATCAATTCAATAACGAAGATAAATATGAAATCCAAATATTTTTATCAGAATTTTCTACAGAAGAGAAAATTTAATTAAAACTACTACTTGTTGAAATGAGGAAGAGTAGTTGAGCTACACTGCTGAATAGAGGATTTCATTTAGTCATGAGGCATGACGAGTCTTCCTCTTGAAAAAAATCAGCCCTGGCTGGTGTAGCTCAGTAGGGCGCATGCCTGAGTTGCAGGCCAGGTCCCCAGTAGAGGGCACATGAGAGGCAACCACACATTAATGTTTCTCTCCTTCTCTTTCTCCCTTCCCCTCTCTCAAAATAGATAAATAAAAAATCTTAAGCCATGGCTGGTGTAGCTCAGTGGATTGAGTGCTGGCCTGTGAACCAAAGGGTCACCAGTTTGATTCCAATCTAGGGCACATGTCTGGGTTACTGGCCAGGTCTCTAGTAGGGGGTACTCAAGAGGCAACTACACATTGATGTTTCTTTTCTTCTCTTTCTCCCTCCCTTCCCCTTTCTCTAAAAATAAATAAATAAAATCTTTTAAAAAAATCTTAAAAGAAATCAATTCATTCATTCATTCTTTTGCTTTCAATAGCATTATCGAATGATGGACTTATTAACTGATATAACCTAAGAGACTTAAAAAAAAGTGAAATTATATGATAAAAACATAAATAATGTTTTCCCCTTTCTTAAAACTTTCTATGGCTACCCATTGCACTTACAATTAAACTTACATTTCATTTCTATAGCCAAAAGTCCCTGCAGGGATGAAGACGGAGGATTGGACCTCCATGTTCATCTTCTACTTTATGTCCTACAACTCTCCTCCTGCCTTTGTGTTTCTTGATTATATCTGCCAAGTTAGTTTCTTTGTAAAAATTTAAAAAAATTATTTGGGAGGGATCAACTTGTTGTTCTACTTATTTATGTATTCACTGGTTGCTTTTATTTTGGATTTTATTTTATTTATTTTTAGAGAGAGGGGAAGGGAGGGTGAAAGAGAGGGAGAGAAACATCAATGTGTGGTTGCTTCTCACATACCCCAAACTGGGGACTTGACCCATAATGCAGGCATATGCCCTGACTGGGAATTGAACCCATGACCCTTTGGTTCACAGGCTGGCACTCAATGCACTGAGACACACCAGCCAGGCTCATTGGTTGCTTTTTCAAAAAATTTTTTCTTGTTGACATTATTACAGATGTTCCCTATTCACTCCATTCCCTCCCTTCAAGAAGTCCTTCCTCCCCCACCCCCAGCCTCTACCACATTGTTGTCTGTGTTCATGGGCTATGCAAATATTATTGGTTGTTTCTTGTATATGCCCTGACTCGGGATTGAACCCACAACCTTGGCATACTGAGACACCACTCTAACCAACTGAGCTACCCAGCCAGGACTCCTAAGTTAGTTTCCACCTTAAAGACTTGTCTCTGACATCTTGGAATGCATCCAATATACCTCCTTTGTTTTTTCTTTAAATCTTTGTAAATCAAACTTCAGACAAGGAAATGTGACCTCATTAATTCTTCCTTCCGTACAGAATGTTCTGCCTTCTTACTCCCATATATTAAGTCTAACATCACTCTTCAGGGATGCCTTCTCTGACAAGTTTATCTAAATAGACACTTATCTCCATAACTTATGGCTACCTGCAGTTATTTTGCTTACATTCATTTACTTGTTCTTATCTGTCTCCCTTCATTAGCATGCATGGCCATGAGAGCAAGGACTTTGTCCTGTTCATTCCTATATCTCCAGTCCCTAGAATAGTGTCTGACACATCATGTATGGGCAGTCAATAAATTACACCCATACTGAAAAATGAGATTTGTATGTGAAATGCTAAGCTCCCTGGTTCAAAGTTGGTGCCCAACCGACAATAAATTCCTTTCCTTCCCATCCATGAGACTAATTCATTGAGTCCCTTGATCTGAGAATAACAGATTACATGTCATCTTGGATGTAGAGAATGTTAGGTACTATTACTCAAGAAAATTTAGTAAAGGAGTAATGACAGTGTGTGTGGGCGAGTATTTTTGTTCCTCCTAATCCACTCTCCACTCTGTACCACCCTGATGTATCCCCAGAACCCAGACCTTTAAGACTGCTTCAAAGTGTTCCCTTATTCCCTGGCATCTGGCTGGGTTTGATCAATGGGAGATACCATCAGATCAGAAAGTAGAATGGTGAGATTCTCTTGACTGAGATCCTTTACAGAAGACTTTCTGTTCCTGTTGGGCAGCCCTCTCCTACAGTTCTGTGCAGGGAGGGGTCACTTTTCCTTCATGCCTGGGCTGTCACATCTCCTGTTGGTTTCCCTTAACACTGCCCACACCTTTGTGAATAGTCCTTTATTCAAATCTCCTCAATCAGCCCTGACCTATGTGGCTCAATTGGTTGGGTGTTGTCCTGCAAAGTGAAGAGTCACTGGTTCAACTCCCAGTCAGGGCACATGTGTAGGCTGTGGGTTCAGTGTCCAGGTGGCATGCGATTGAGAGTCAACCAATTGATGTTTCTGTCCCTCTGTTTCGCCCTCCCTTACTCTCTTAAAAAAAAAAACCCTCCTCAGTCATTGAGGAGTGCCATCCCCCCAAATGGAACACCCATCTGTTTCCTGGTACACCTCTGACTGATATAGACAGAATGAAAAAAAGTGGGCAAAATTAAAATGTGGCCTTCAGTAACACAAAAGCAACAAAAGAGAGAAGAGCCATGCAGTGACCAGCACAAATGATGGGCCAAAGGGGCACATTTTGTCATCTCCTCCTTTTGCGTCTGTGGATCATTAGCTTCTGACATAGAGTCCTCTAGAAGCAGATGCTGAGAGGAAGTTTAAGGTTCAAGGGAACAATACCTATGAGAGCAAAGGGGAAAAAACAGGATTGGGCAGAGGGAATGTTCAACTGCAATGTAGGCTCCATAAAGCTTCAGTTAACCCAACAAGGAACTCCAGAGTGAGGAGTGCCTATGGAGTGTCTCACACTTGGCTGAAATGACTCTGCCTTTGTACTCCCTTGTCATTTATTCACTAGATTCACTAGATCACCCAGGAAGGGGTGATCTTGGGCAAGGAGGCTCTCTGCAGCAGAGGTAGATCTTGCAGTAGCTGCCAGCCAGAGGCTATCTGCTAATTGCATTCCCTGAAGCTAAGCAGAAAGTCTTACCTTGAAGAGGGGTTGTTGAGAGCCATTCTCTTTGTCTTGCACACCAGTTTGAATCTTCATCTCTCCTGGGCCTTATCTCTTACTATGCACATGTCTACCATGGGAACTTTCCAAGGGCTCTGTTCTAGTGTCCCTGCCTTAGCTTAAAAAAAAAAAAAAATCCTTGCCTAATCAGTTCAACTTATCCCAAGTACTTTCTAATTAAATTTCTCTATTTTATAATTGCCAGCTGGTTGAAGGGAATATGTTTCCACTTTAGGAAACTTGAGGTATTGAGAGAGAAGGTAGTTGTATACAGGCATCAGAAATAACATCACCAAGCAGAAGAGCGGTATTCATGACTATGTCATATTGTCGTGGAAAGAGTTGCTCTGTGATATTATCTCTAAGGTACTGAACATGTGTGTGGCTTTGATGATTCCTCCTTTAGCTTTATGTAGGAGGTAGTCTTACCTCCTGTATGGTTTCTGAAGAATGCCATAAGCCTTCCAAATCAGTATTTCTGACTGAGTGTTACTATGAAATCTTCCTCAGCAGAAGTATTACATTTTAACATTGACACAACACTTGATCTGCCAATTCATCAGCAATTAGATAATATCTGGTTAAGTGAATATAACTATTTTGTAGTGAAAATTGATGCTTTGGTTGTTTTCAAATTAAAAGCTCTTATCTCTTTCAGGTACTACCTGTTCCTCTGGGCCTGTTAGAGACAGTTAACATTCCATCACATTTTCCTCTTCCTCTCCTTTGTGCATTTCTTCTGTGTGCATGCAGCTATGCAGTGCTCTGGTTACAAGCCAAACAATCCTCACGTTAATGCTCTGTTAAATTCTTTCTCAGGACGTAACATTTTTTATCTGAGAGAGGTTTCCTTGTGATTACTGATTTTGGAAAACAAACAGAAAACACATTTCCTTTTTTTAAGGACTTTGAAAGCAAAATCCTTCACTTCAGCTTGCTCATGTGCTGGATATTTGCCGCATGTCAGGCACTAGAGGGAAATGTGGTGTCATACAAATGCAGCATTCTGCAAACCACATTCACCTTGGCATGCCCAAATGCAGGGAAATGAGCAGCAGAGATGGGCTGAGAAAAGTATTTTCTCAAGATCGAAGTAGGACACTGTGGTTTCCGAAAACCTACTGAGATCTGGTGTTTTATGCAAAAATTCCAAACATAGGCTTTCTTTAAAACAACAATAACATTCAAATAAGTTGATTTTCATAGCTTCATTGGTATTGTAAAAAAATCTATGCTTACTGATTTTTTTTAAAGTAAAAAAATATAGAAAAGTATAAAGAAGAAAGTGAATACAACCTGAATCACATTATATACTCCCATTGTATGCAGGAGGATTCTTTCAGACATCTCTCTCATTTTCTTTCCACATATAGAAACACGCTTAGAATTTTAAATTCATGGACAAATACTGTTCCTGTTGTTTCTGAAATAGCACTGTTGAAGATGAAGTGGACATCTTTCTGTGGCAGACGACTTGATTCTTGCTGGGAAAGCCTAGTCAGTATGAGTAGGAGGAGTCATAATTCCTAGGTTTAAATTTCTTCTCTACTCACTATGTGATATCGGGCAAGTGATTTAACCCTTCTTTAAGTACCGAAGTTTCCTCATATACAAAAATGGGGATGATAATATTACTTATCTTAGAAAGTTGGTGTGAGTGTTAAATCAGATATATTTAAGTGCTGAAGACAATACCTGGAACATAATAAGTACTTACTACATTTTAAATATTATTCTTAACTAAATACAAGTTTCAACTTCACAGTAACACTAAAGTTTTTTTTTTTAAATATGAAAGTAGAATAGTTTCTCAAATAAATTTCATCATGATTTTTCAAAACCATTTTTAACATTACTGTTCTTACATGTAATATATGCTTTCCCCTTGATGCTGATATTTGCATGCAGCAAATGCTATTTGTACTTATTTATTGATTTATTACTTATTAATTTATTTATTGTAGTTATTTATTAACAAAAACAGGTTGACCACCTTTTTGTGGAGGCCTGTTTAAGAAATGGTGAATGCAAGGTGCCTTTAAGATAGACAGTTTGACGTGGGCCACCTTTGTAAGACATGAGTCCAACTAAAAATCCCTGTTAATTATTAAACCCCCATGGATCATCTAGATAGGTGACACTGCAGATTGAGAACAGAGAGTATGTGTTTCTCAAGTTAAGCCTAAAGACTGACAGAAAAATGTAGTTATGAAGGGATTCAAAAACTTAAACCATTTTTCTCTGGTATTTAGGAGAGAGTCTGGGTGATCTCCTGTTTCAGAAGGCATATCAACAGCCTAAACAATCAGCTTCACCTCATTTGAGATTCCTGCTGGTTTTAGCATGGCGGAGATTGGAGCTCACAGGATCTTCCTTTTGGCTATTTTTCTGACAAAGTTTCTGGAAGGCACAAAACTGCTGGCAGACTTTAAAAAATGTGCTGACTTGGAATGTGAAAGTAAGTTTGTTTTCTTTTTTTCCTTCTCTTCCTCTTAAACTGAGGCTCTGAAACTACATAAAATGTTAGACATGAATGGCAAAAGTGAGCATTAATAATACTATTGGAAAATATTTGTAATTATAAAGTGTACTTCAGTATAAAAAGGAAATGCTGGAGAAAAAGCATTTTGTGATAGCTTTTAGTGTAAATATACAAAGGGGAAAAGATCAGTCTGATATATAAATATATCAGAAATTATAAAGATCTTATCTAGACCTCAAAAACAAACTAATCAGCATTTTTAGTATTTTTTAAGATAAATGTAATTGATTTATATTAAAAAGATATCAAGCCATTAGATGGATAGACAGTCCTTGATTTATGAAGCCCTTATGTTTTTTTTTAATTTTTCATTTATTTTAGAGAGGGAGAGGAGTGGGGGAGAAAGAGAAAGCGAGAGACATCAATTTGTTATTCCATTTATTTATGCATTCATTGGTTGATTTTTGTATGTGCCCTGACCAGAATTGAACCCACAACCTTGGAGTACTGGAATGAGGCTCTAACCAACAGAGCTACCCAGCCAGGAAGTCCTTATGTATTTTAGTTTCTATTTCATTATCAGAATTTCTGATTCTCATACATTTTATTTTTTTATTATATTTTATTGATTATGCTATTACAGTGGTCCCAATTTTTACCCCTTTGCCCCTATTCCTCCCAGCACACCTCTCCCGCTCAGGCAATTCTCTCAGCATGGTTCATGTCCATAGGTCATACGTGTAAGTTCTTTGGCTACTCCATTTCTTATACTTTGTTTTATATCCTCATGGCTATTCTGTAACTACCTATTTGTACTTCTTAATCCCCTCCCCTCCTTATTCATTCTCCTACACCCCCTCCCATCTGGCAACCAGTAAAACATTCTCTGTATCCCTGATTTTGTCTCTGTTTTATTTGTTTTCTTAATTTGTTTTTTAGATTCAATTGTGACAGGTATGTATTTGTTGCCATTTTATTGTTCATAGTTTTAATCTTCTATCCTCAAATAAATCCATTTAACATTTCACGGTTAATAATGGTTTGGTGACGATGAGTTCCTTGAGTTTTTTCTTGTCTGGGAAATTCTTTATCTGACCTTCAATCCTAAATGATACCTTTGCTGGGTAGAACAATGTTGGGTATAGGTCCTTGCTTTTCATGACTTTGAATATTTCTTGCCAATCCCTTCTAGCCTGTAAGTTTCTCCGAGAAATCAGCTGACAGTCTAATGGGAACTCCCCTGTAGGTGACTATCTTCTTTGCTCTTGCTGCTTTTAAGATGCTCTCTTTATCTTTAACCTTTAGCATTTTAATTATGATGTGTCTTGGAGTGGGCCACTTTGTGTCCATCTTGTTCGGGACTCTCTGTGCTTCCTGGACTTGCATGTCCATTTCCTTCACCAATTTAGGGAAGTTTTTCTTTCATTATTTTTTCAAATACATTTCTTGCTCTTTATCGTCTCCTTCTGGCACCCCTATGATGAAAATGTTGAAATTCTTAAAGTTGTCCCAGAGGCTACTTATACTATCCCCATTGTTTTGGATTCTTTTTTTTTCTTGTTATTCTGATTGGTTGTTTTTTGCTTCTTTGTGTTCTAAATCATTGATTTGATTCTCAGATTTATTCACTCTACTGCTGTCTCCCTATAAATTATTCTTTATTTCACTTAGTGTATCCTTTGTTTCTGGCTGGGTCTTTTTTATGCCCTTGAGGTCCTCACTAAATTCCTTGAGCATCCTTATAACCAGTGTTTTCAACTTTGCATTTGATAGATTGCTTCTCTGTATTTCGTTTAGCTTTTTGTCTGAAGTTTTGATCTGTTCTTTCATTTAGGCCACATTTCCTTGTTTCCTCATTTTGGCAGCCTCCTGGTATTTGTTTCTGTGTATTAGGTAGAGCTGTTTTGACTCCATGACTTGGTAGCATGGCCTAATGTAGTAGGTGTTCTGTAGGGTCCAGGGGCACAGCCTATCCTATCACACTTTAGGTGTGATCTTTGTGTGGGCTGAGTACATCCTCCTCTTGTAGTTGAAATTTGGTTCTTTTGGCAAGTTGATGGGAGGGATTTACCCAGGCTGGTCAGTCACAAGGATTGGCTGTAACCACTGACTACCAACCTCTGCTCTCAGTGGAGGATCAACTGTCAGGGGCAGGGTGGTATGCTACAATGTGGTCTGTAGCTGTCCACTAGGTGCCCAGACCCTGTCTTTTGCCTTGGGCCACCCTGCTTGAGCTATAGAGTAATCTGAGATGGCTGATATTTGCACTGGGCTTGGAAATTCCCAGGTGAAGCCAAGCTGTGAATCTAGGCTGGTTACTGCTGAGGCAGTTCATGGAGCCACCTCACAAGAGGTATAGGGGCTGGCAGCTCACTGAGGTCAGCTGTTGCTTGTTGCAAGAATTTAGGAACTTGTGAAGCTTGAGACAAGACCATCCATTCATATGGCAAGGCTACTGTTAACAGCTATAAGATGAGTGTGATGGAGCCTCAGGGAATCTCCAGGGAAGCGCAAACAGTTTTAGCCAGGTTGATGGAGTCTCAGATATGGCACCCATCTCCTGGCTCTATGGCTCTGCCCACCTTTTTGTCTGGGAGAAAGCTGTCTCTCAGCTCTTGCCTTGATGGTCAGCCACTTCAGTTCCTCCCTGTATGCCAGTGGTGCCTATCAAGCTGCTATCCCGGTGCTAGAGTTCAGAGGGATTCAGTCTGAGTAAATTTGTGTGTGGGTTCTTTAGGAGGAACTGCTTGGGACTCCAGAAGTTTCTCCTACCAACTCAATCCCTGCTGGTTTTTACAGCCAGAGTTATGGGAACTTATCTTCTTGGCACTGGTATCCTGGGCTGGGGGTGCTGGTATGAGGCTGGGACTTTTCATTCCTGAGATAGCCCTCTTGAATTTTTATCTACCACATGTGGTTGTGGGGCCAGCCCACCCTGCATCTCTGCCCCTCCTACCAGTCTGGATGGATGTGGTTTAATTCTGTTGTTGTCAGACTTTTATTCAACTCAATTTCTGCCTCTTCTCAGTGATGACTGTTCTACAATTTATTTGTAATTTAGATGCGGTTGTGGGAGGAGGCAAGTCATGTTTACCTGTGTTGCTACCTTGACTGGAAGTCCTCTCAGGAGTTTTAAAAAATGTTTTTATTTCAAATTATCAGGATTTACTCTCAGAAGTTTATCAAACAATAATTTGCATTCACTTATTTCATAAAAATATTGAAATCTGTGTTAGAATTATATACTTTTATTTATATTTTTTAATATTATACTTTATCTTTTACAAAGATAATTTTATTTAATTGCTTAAGAGCTTAGTTTGTTTTGTTATTAGCATTCTGGTGCAAAATGATTTCCATCTCAGCATATCATAATTTCTTTTTTTTTATTTTAATGACTGTTCAAGTACAGTTTTCTCCCCTTTACTCCCAATAATTTCTTTAAATAAGTTCTCCTCCAGTATGTGAGCATCAGTTCTGATTTACAATTTGTAAATTAAAAGTGGAAAATAATTAGTTTAAACAGGTAATTTACAAGTAAATTTTTTATGAATAATTTTTATTAACAATTTGGATTTGTAATTTAATATATAGAGAAGGTTTACTAAATGATATTTTAAATAGTAATATTCTTTTCCTTTAAAACATTTTATTTATTTTTAGAGAGAGTGGATGGGAGGAAGAAAGTGAGGGAGAGAAACATTGATGTATGAGAAATACATTAATCGGTTGTGCACCCCCAACCAGGGACCTGGACCACAATTGAGGCATGTGCTGACTGGGAATCAATACAGCAACCTTTTGGTTCCCAGGCCAGTTCTCTATCCATTGAGCCACACCAGCCAGCGCTCTTTCCCTTTTTTCAACATTATTTTAGTGTCCTTTGGGGCCAGACACAGAATATGAAATGGAAACATTGAAATTGACACTAATTTATAATGCTATTTTAACTTTAATTGCATAAGTTAATTAAAATGTTTTACATATGTTAATATAGTTATAATAGTTAATTTGGTAATATACATTATTTTATGTGTTAAATATAACATATATGGTTATAATCATAGTTTTTGAGGGCCCATTAGGTGCTGAGTGCAGGTGGGGCAGTTGTACCTAAGAGGAATAAACTTAAATGTGAGATAAGTCGTTGACCTCCAGGAATTTTCATTCTAGTGAATAGTGACAAAATAGGTCAATATTAATTATGTGACAGAACAACTTCTGGTCAAGATGGAGGTGTAGGTAAATGCAGCTCATGTCCTTGCACAACCACAGCAAAATTACAGCTGAACTACAGAACAAATATTACTCATAACCATCAGAATATCATGCTGTATGGGAGTCTGACAACTAAGGAATTAAAGAAACCACATTCATCCAGATGGGTGATGCCAGGGCAGATGGGTGGAGATGTGGCTATGTGGAGCGGGCTGGTTTCAAACCCATGTGTTGTGGATATAAAATGGGGGATATCTCAGGAGCGAGGGATCCCAGCCCCACACCAGACCACGCAGCCCAGGGTTCCAGTGCCAGGAAGATAGGTCCTCATAACTCCTGGCTATAAAAACCAGTGGGGGTTGGGTCAGTGGAAGAAACTGTGGGAGCTGAGGCATCTCCTTTCTAGCGTCTTGCACACAGGCTTACTCACACTCACTCCCTCTGGGCTCCAGCACTGGGGCAGCACCTTGAGGGGTCCCAGTGGTATACAGGGAGAAACTGAAGTGTCTGGCATCAGGGCAAGAGCTGAGGGACAGCTTCTTCACAGACAGAACTGCAAAGAGCATTGTGCCTTCTGTAAACCCTCCTCCACACAGAGCCAGTGGAGCGGCACTATATATGAGTCTCCATCAGTCAGGCTTACTTGGTAAGCCACACCCTGATGATTACCTAAGTGTCCGCCCCATCCAACTAACAGGTCCACCTGAGCTGGTAACAGTGGCTTTTCCTTATGAAGGGCTGGCAGGTGCAGGCTTCAGACCTTCCTAAATCTCCTCAAACAAGCAACAGCTGAGCCCAGCCTGGTACTTCTCACTGAGTGACCCTAGGCCCAGCACTAGCAGCAGCCATCTGCAGATCACTTTACAGCTTAAGTCAAGAGGCCACAGACAGAACACAGGTGGAGGTTTACCTTAGCCTGCACCACCTGGAAAACCCCAGAGCCTGTGCACTCAGTGGAAAGTTACAGTCCATGTTGGTGTACCACCAACCTAACTACCTCCACATGCCAGGGAGGGAGGTGATTGCCGGCTAGGGGTCACAGCCAGTCCTACCAGCTATCTGCACTGCCTAAATCCCTTTCAATGACCTCCCAAAGTGCTGACAGACATCAAGACTCATTTACAAGAGGAGGGTATACTCAGCCTACATGCAGGGTGCACTGAGAGTACCCAGCTAGGGTGATAGGAGAGGCTGTGCCACTGGACCCTACAGAACACCTACTACATTAGGCCATGCTACCAAGACATGGAGTCAAAGCAGTGCTACTTAATACATAGAAACAAACATAGGGAGGCTGCCAAAATAAGGGGACAAAGAAACATGTCCCAAATGAAAGAACTATCAAAACTCCAGGTAAAGAACTAAACAAAAGGGAGATAAGCAATCTATCAGATGCAGAGTTGAAAACACTGGTTATAAGGATGATGAAGGAATTCAGTGGGTACTTCAATAGCATAAAAAAGATCCAATCAGAAATGAAGGAGACAGTAATTGAAATAAAGACCAATTTACAGGTAATCAACAGCAGAGTGAATGAAGCCAAGAATAAAATCGATGATTTGGAATATAAGGAAGCAAAAGACTTCCAATCAGTACAGCAAGAAGAAAAATGAATTTAAAAAAATTGAGTATAGCCCTGGCTGGTGTAGCTCAGTGGATTGAGCGCGGGCTGCGAACCAGGCATCGCAGGTTCGATTCCCAGTCAGGGTACATGCCTAGGTTGCAGGCCATGTCTCCCAGCAACCGCACACTGATGTTTCTCTCTCTCTCTCTCCCCCCCCTTCCCTCTCTAAAAATAAATAAATAAAATCTTTAAAAAAAAAATTGAGTATAGTGTAAGGAGCCTCTGGGACAACTTCAAGTGTGCCAATATTTACATGATGGGGTGCCAGGAGGAGAAGATAAAGAGGAAAAATTTGGAAACTTATCTGAAAAAAATAATGAAAGAAAACTTCCCTAATTTGGTGAAGTGATTACACAAGTCCAGGAAGCACAGAGAATCTCAAACAAGATGGGCACAAAGAGGCCCACTCCAACACACATCATAATTAAAATGCCAAAGGTTAAAGATAAAGAGAGAATCATAAAAGCAGCATGAAAAAAGCGGAGATTTATCTACAAAGGAATTCTCATAAGACTGTCAGCTGATTTCTCAAAAGAAACTTTGCAGGCTAGAAGGGACTGGCAAGAAGTATTCAAAGTGATGAAAAGCAAGGACCTATAAACTAGATTACTCTATCCAGGAAAGCTATCATTTAGTATGGAAGGACAGACAAAGTGCTTCCCAGATAAGGTAAAGCTAAAGGAGTTCATCCTCACCAAACCATCATTATATGAACTGTTAAAAGGAACTTATTTAAGAAAAAGAAGATCAAAACTATGATCATTATACTGGCAATAAATACATAAACATCAACAGTTGAATCTAAATAACAAACTAAGCAAACAAGCAGAACAGAAACAGAATCATAGATATGGAGAACCCTGGGATAGTGGCCAGTGGGGAGGGGGTTTGGGGGAATGAGGGAAAAGGTGAAGGGATTAATAAGTACAAATGGGTAGTTAAAGAAGAGGCAGGGGGATGTTAAGAGCAAGTATAGGAAATGGAGCTGTCAAAGAACTTATATGCACGACCCATGGGCATGAACAAAGGAGGTGGGATCACCAGAAGGAATGGGGGCTGTTAAGTGGAGGGAGGCAAAGGGGGAAAATTTGGACAAATGTAATAGCATAATCAATTAAAAACAGGTCAGTATCAAACAGTAAATACTGATACAATATAAGGATAATGGGTTAGTATTAAAGTTTAGAGAAGGGCCAGGGTAAGCTAGAATGATTAAGGTTGTTATGAGTTCACCATGAAGGAAAACCTGAAGGGTTTCTAGGCTTAGGAAATAGAGGAAGGAAAACTCAGAATGTAGAAGGTGGATGTTTCAGTGACAAGTACTTCCAGCAAATCTAGCTCCACCATTTATCAGGTGTGTGACTCTCTGAGACTTAAATAAAGTTTCATTTATTAGACTGAAATGAGATTATTTACCTCATAGATCTGTTTTGAGGATTTAATAAAATAAAAAGTTTATCAAAATGCCTGGAATACAATATATGGGTACCAAGGAAAACACTAATTATCTTTCTTTTTCCTTTCCCTATTCACTAGAGAATGACAATGCCACATTCCAGGGACAATGTTCAGAGGAGATTAACTGTAAAGGAATAAAAGGAAGTCATTTTAAATAAGGAAGGAAGACCAGGTTATAGACATCCTTTGATACCAAAGTAGAGTTTTGAATTGATTCCGTGTACAGTAGGAAGTCTATGTAGGTTTTGGGGGCCATAAATGATATGAAGAAATTAGCATTGGTATACATAGGATGGATTGGAGGAGGGCAAGATGGGAGGGAGAGAAAAAACATTTTAATTAAAATTTTGTGTTTTCTTTACATGTCTACATAGCTTTAATAAGCAGAGTCTTAGCCATGAAAGATTACAGAGGACCTGACTGCAGATACCTAAACTTCACTAAGGGAGAAGAAATATCTGTTTACATTAAACTTGCAGGAGAAAGGGAAGATTTGTGGGGAGGAAGTGTAAGTATCTAATCTTAAAAATTCAATGTAGAATAAATGGCCAGCTTACTCAAGGATGTCTGCTGTTTATCTCTAATGGAATATATATATTTGACCCTTAACATATTTAAATAAACAAAAAATGGTTATGTTTAGTGTTCTTTCCAGAATTTCTATAAAGTAGCTTTTGGGAAGTCAGTCTGGTTGGGATGGAAGTCTAAGATTGCTTTGAAATTATTTTTATATAGCACGTATAGTTTTTTAATTTAAAATTTATATTTACTTGTGGAGACTTTAGAGGTGCCAGTGGATATTACGGGATGACTAGGCATCACCAGGCAACCCTTGGTGCTGTCTATGGCCAGGTTTAAGAGAGACTGGGAAGTTTTAGTCAACCAAATTAAAAGACATATCTTTCTGAGCAAATAAAGGACTGAGTTGTGACTGAAATGATCCTCAGATAGCCTAGGGAAGAATTTTCATGGAAAAAGGAACCAGGAGAGCCTTTTATTTGGCCCAAAGTGTTATTACATTGAAATTCCTAGAAGCCAGCCAGAATCATCTCTCTGAATATATAACATAAAAAATTAATGATTAATATTTTCAGTCAAAAACAGATTTGTATCTTTGATTATATCATTATGCTTTATAGTGAAAGGGTGCTAGGCCCTGGCTGGGTAGATAAGTTGGTTAGAGTGTCGTCCTGATACGCCAAGGTTGCAGGTTCGATCTCTGGTCAAGGCACATACAAGAATCAACCAGTGAATGCATAAGTGAGTGGAACAACAAATCTCTTTCTCAAATTAAATAGTTAAATAAATAAATAAGAAAGGATGCTATGATAAGCAGTTCTACTCCCAAGCTGAACAGTCATGATCCACCTAATACGTACATCATTTCCATATTGCATATGCATCAGATCTCTCCCTGGTATGGCTTCTGTGATCGCTACATGAAGAAGCAAATTCTGTTTGGATCTGTCCTGCTTTTTAGCATTAGGGGCTGTATGACTGAAATTCTAAACGTTACTAGCCAGAATCATTTGTCCAGCCTCTGAAGCTCCCAAGGGTCCTTACTGCTATGGTCCCTTAAACATGCCAGTGTATATTTGGAAAGTATTGGAGGCACCCAATGCAGCTATAAGAAAAAAGATACAGTAAGATATCAGAATAGGATAAGAAAGCAGTTCTTTCTTGTTTACTGTGTGTGAAAATGATAGTTCCACACAAAAGCAGTGTGTAATGTGTGGAGCCAGGGTGAAGTTTCAAGCACACTTAGTTTTGTGCATTAGGTGTTTAGTTCAGGCAGATAACTTTGATTTAACAAGCCAAACTATAGCATTCATCCACAGGTTGTCATTTTCCAAATGGTTGCAGGAACCACAGAGTGGAAGAATCACAGTGGAGGTGTAACAGTGCTGGATCAAATAACCAAAAGAAATACGGTCTTTACACTTTGATAGGGATAGGCAATGGGCTAAGACTGGTTGTTGAAGCCTTTACTCTTAGGATATATCCTACATGTACTTAAACTGGATTAAGAGGATCTCTGTTACCAAGGAGCCCCAGAAAAGTTGAATGGAACCAAATTCTCCCTGGAGGATTCATAGATATTTACCATCTTGATGAATCTCTCTTGGTCCTTCAGAGTTTAAACTTTTTACCTGATTCTGACATTCTGAAAATGCTGAATTTGCCATAGCTCTATCTACCCTGGCTACTCCCACCATTCCCTTGCCTTTTGTAACTCTGGGGTCCACCTGGGCAGGGAAGGTCATTAGGAACACAAAAAGGAAGAAAATGAGTTTATGGGTTGTTTTTCCCTCTGAAGTTTGGAAACAACGGCATTTTACAGCTTGACTCTTTGTTCCCTCAATTTAATGTTGTTGTTTTGAATAACAAAAGGACTATGATTTCACTCACTTTTTTTAGATGGCAAATGAAAACCAATTAATATCTGTGATTTGAATTAGATGAGGGCCAAAGACATGGAGTAAAATTATATTCAATAGTAATTATTGCTTTCATTACTCTTCCTTGCTAAGCTTTGTTCTTCATTTTGATAGAAAGGAAAGGATTTTGGATATTTTCCCAGAGATGCAGTCCTGATTGAAGAGGTGTTTATATCTGAGGAAATTCAAATACCAACTAAAGTGAGTATAATTCATTATGCCTATTAATTGAATTTAAAATTTCTTAGCTCACATAGTTTTCTGAAATACAAGTGCCCATTAATTATGTATTTTGTACAGTGAATACATAAAATAGTTGGTCTGAGAATTCACTTTAGGAATAGTTTGATTATGTAAATAAAATTAGGTAAAACAAATGTGAAGTCAGTCAAAGCTTTTGTTTTCTGAAAAACTAACAGACAAGGATAAAAATAAACAGACAAGTATAAAAATTAACAGACAAAGATAATAAGGATAACAAGAGAGCAGGTATTATGACTACAGGACTAAAAATTAAATCTATTGTTTAGAATTAGCTTTGTAATGGCACAGTACTTGGGGTTCTGCTGCCTGCCACAGCCCTCCAGGCAAAAACTCCAGAGGCAAAGCTTTGTTGATAAAGGAGTTTTTATTCAAAAGCAGGCTAACCTCTAATGCCTGAGTTCTGTCTTTTTCCCTGTTAGTGTTTAGTTATCATGTTTCTATAGGGTTAGTTTACAAACTAAAACAACATAAGATATAAAAGCTACACAATTTTGGATGAATGGCAGATTTATGGCTCAGAGCTCATCCCCTCTAGAACATCCAAAGAATAACCCTGCCACCCTTGCCAGGCCGCCGGATTCTAGGCTTTGCCTGGAGTCCCTTCCCAACCAAACTACCATCCATCCGTTGGGAAATGCAGGCAGCTGCATCTGACTATCCAGGATTCTTCAAGGAAGGAGAGCCTGAGAGTGAGCCTGAGAGCCAGAGCCCAAGCCCAAGCCCAAGCCTGAGCGAGAACCAGTTCAGGAGCCAGAGAGCTTTCCCTGAGCCAGAGAGCCAGCCCTTTTTATATTTCCATTGGCTCTGGAGGCTTTCAGCTTCTCATCCAGTTCTGCCCTAGACAACCCACAGTTGCCTGGCAAACTCCTACGGCCTCTCCCTACTGCTCCCTAGTGATCTGACTTACTCCGATCTCTCTGGATCAGCATCACTATGTTAGTTTATCTGTACCAATGAAACGTCTTCCTTGTATTGACTATTCTTCCTCCCTTTCTCATAAAGGCCTCTTGCCTTTTTTCTCCTAATCAGAGCACTATTTGGGTTACTACCTGAATAAGTGATTCCTGAATAGCTATTCTTTTTTATCTCAAATAAATGCTTTTTGACTCTTACTTTAAAGGCCTTTTATTTCTAGGTTAACACTCTCTAGGTATCATAGGTACAATCCTTTTTTTTCTGTTGGAGTTTTAAATAAGCTTGATAATATTGGGCTTCATAATGAGAAAGGCCATTGGAAAGTAACTTTTTAGTATGTGAATTTGATTAGATCATTTAATTCAGATTCCAGGTTAAGCCAACTTACCTTACGTGAGATCAGTGTGAAATAAGCCTGTCTAGTCAAGCAAACTGTTATCTAGCTCTTTCTCAGCACAGAGCCTGGGATTAACTGTCTATTTACTGTATAATTACTAATTCTGTTAGTTCTACCTACAAAATATATCTGGAGTACATTGTCTTCTCATCATTTTTACTCTCCCCATAGCCTTAATCCAAGGAGGCATCATCTCCTCCTAATTAGAATAGCCTTCTAACTGACCTTCTTTCCTCTTCTTTTGCCCTTTCCCAAATCATTCTTCAAACAGCAAAGAATATTATAAAAATGAAAATCAGGTCACATAATTCCTTTTGTTTAAAGCCCTTTCATGGCTTTTCACTGAACCTGAAATCAAGTCCTGACCCCTCTACCCTGGTCTTACATGGTCTCTTTTGCCCCCGCTTGCTAACCTAGTCTTACACCACTCTCCCCTCACTCACTCTGCTCCTGGCCACAGTGGCCCGTCGACGGTTCTTACAATATGCCAAGCTTCTTCCCAGCTCACAGACCCAAACACACTATTCCCTCTGGTTGGAATGCTTTCCCCAAGTTCTTCACTTTCCTACTTCCTTCTTATCCCTTAAGTCACAGCTCAAACATCAGTACTTCAGAGAGGCCTTCCATGATGATTCTTATGGAATTTCTGCTTCTTAATCACAGCTTCCTTCATAGTACTGTAACAAAATTCCATCCCCCCCACCAACACACACACCCATGAGTCTTTTGTTACTCTGGGTTCTTTTTGCCTGCTGCCAATAAGAACTGTGGTTCTCAATGCCAGAGTTTGATAAAAAGGAAAGGAGCTATTTATTCAAAAGTTATATAGGTTTAGAATAACGGTAGAATCCTGCTGTTAAATCTTATTCCCTTTAGAAAACACACACACACATACAGAGTCCTATCTCCTCCCCTTGCCAAACCAGGCCAGTCAGGGGTACTGTACCTCAGGAAAAGAAAACAGAAGTCCTAGCTGGGTTAGGCTTCTGTTCTCAATCCAATACTGTATGACACTTCCTCATGGCAGGCCAGTGGGATTCCTGCATTCTTTCAAACCACATGGCCAAGACCACATGGCCAAGACCACATGTAGCACTGCTGCTGCATCATCAAGAGGCTTCTCCTTCCCCAGCAGCATGCTTAGGAGCTCTACACAGCTGCTATGTCCTGCTTTTCTGCTTCTTTCTAAGCACTGTGGTCAAGAGAGCCCTTCTCTCCATTTCCAAACCACATGGTTAAGTCCTAGCATGGATGCCACGCCTGGGTTTAAATCCTGGTGTGGCTCTTCCTTCGTAACCCTATTTGTGACTCCTCTCACACTGGGTTACACTTGCCAGCAGTCTGGTTTCTTCTGCCTTTTGAAGCCGCCTTTGCTAGTCTGGGCAAGTATGTCCCCATGACGCAGAAGCCTCCTCCAAGCCTCCCGCACAGGCACAGGAAAAGCCTCCGGCTACATCACATCACAGGTTAGAGTCTCACCCGTCTCCTGGCTCCTGGCAGGCACAACTTTTAACATTATTAAAACACTGGCCAAGTTCTTCAAATACGCAAAATAGGTCTCAATGGCCCTGCTCTGCTTCCCTCATCCCCCAAGTGATAGCTGTGGGGGTTTTCTCCATTTTGGGGAACTTCCAGCTCAGCACCCTGTTATAGTACTTATCACAATTTATAATTACTTGTTTCCTATTTATTACTGTAAAATTCCAGCACCTAGCCCAGTGCAGAATATAGAGTAAATATACAGAGGCCTAAAGTTTTTAGGTCAGATTCCCTGAGAAATAGATTCTGAGGTAGACCTTTGCATACAAGGAGTTTACTAGGGAATCTTCTTAGGAATAATAGCACCTGTGAGGGAACCAAAAAAAAGAGAGGATTGGACAGACAGAGAAGCTGAACTGTGATGCAGTTGCAACAAAGGTCTCAGTAGATTTGATGATAAACTCTGACCCTGGCTGGTGTGGCTCAGTGGACTGAGTACCGGCCTGGGAACCAAAGAATCACTGGTTTGATTCCCAGTCAGGGTACATGCCTAGTTTGCAAACCAGGTCCCTAGTAAGAGAAGTCTAAGAGGCAACCACACATTGATGTTTCTCTCTGTCTCTCCTTTCTTCTCCTCTCTCTAGAAATAAATAAAATTTAAACAAAAGAAAGAAAGAAATTCTGAAGCTCGCAGGTCCTTTCAGAATCATTCTGAAAAGAGGCGAGGGGTTGGGTCTTCATACACTTGCATTACTGGCTCATCTGGGGGAGTGTACCCTTGGTCTAGTTAGGCTAACGTATACTACTTGGTATTCTAAGCACCTGATTCATTTAATCTTCAAAACATCCTTCTGTGGTAGGTACTGCCATTATTTTCATTTTACAGATGACAGGACTGAGGCATAGAGAGGGTGTATAATTCACTCAAGGTCACAGAGCTAGTCAATGACAGAGTCAGGATTTGAACCCAGAGGGTTGGCTCTGGAGTCTGTTCTTAATGACTACATTGCAGTGTGAAAAGCATATTGTAAAATTCCAATTCTGAAGTTTACTTTTAAAAATTCTGAACATTATTCTTACTTCATAATGGTGATATCCAAAGAACAGTGCATATCAGTTAAATGCCTTCAAATTAAAAAAAAAAAGGATCTTTACCATTTTTCTTCTTGATGATTTGGTTGTTCTGTGAGATGAGAAAGGGTATCCCTACCTCTATTGGCTATATGCATTATCTTAATAAATGAAATCTAAATGTCTTAGTGCAACTTTTACCCAGGTCTTCATGTTTCACAATCTCTGGTCTGTCTGAGCTGTGACCATGTGCTGTGAACCCCCTTCCCTCAAACCCCACAGAGCTGCTGTGTCCATTCAGTGCACTCTTAGGAGAACCAAGATTTTATGGCCATTTATGCCCTTTCATCAGAGTTTATTTGCAGAATATACTCAGACTTGTCTCTTCTCAAATTCTTCAACTGTTGATAACAAATAAATCCTAGGATAAAACGATTTCTTTTTCTAATGTTCGCCTGAGGATGCTTTTTTAAAATTGATTTTAGAGGTGGGGGAGAAACGTTAATCGGTTTCTTCCCATATGCACCCTAACTGGGGATTGTACCTGCAACCTAGGTATGTGTCCTGACTGGGATGAAACCTGCATCCCTTTGGTATATCAGATGGTACTTCCAACCAAAAAAACCAGCTGGCCAGTGCCTGTGAAATGATTTTCATTTAAGTTTATATTATTAACCTGAGGAGTCAGTTTTGCTACAACTGACAGAGTCTGAGATTAGGAGATCTGATTTTAGGTTTTGCTGTGCTGTTCAGCTAGTTGTGTGGTATAGTCATCCATTTTAAATGATTTAGGGAGAAACAAGGAGTTTTAGTATATTTGTGTCAATCATATTTTTTTTTCCTTTTAGGAATCTGATTTTCTTTGTCTTCTTGGAGTAAGCTATACATTTGAAAATGAAGATAGTGAGTTAAGCAGTGATGATGGTGAAAATATATATGAAAGTGATTTTCAGATAGAATCTGAATTTTATTCAGCTTCCGAAAGTATTTGGAATGAAGACCAATTTACATCACCAGAGGCTCCTGATGATACTAGAAAAACGAGTGATTCAAAAAATTGGGAAGGAGTAGAAGCTGGCAGCATGAAACCGGATCCTGTTCCAGAAGTGCCTCAAGTCCCACCACCCTCAACTGTGCCTGATGTACAGGGATGGTTTGGATTCGGAAGTGCACAAACTGAAGAAAGCACTTTTGAACCAGTTATTGAACAAGAAAGCTCATTTCAAAGTAGAAAAATAGCAGTAGAAGATGAGGATGACCTAGAGGAATTAAATAATGGTGAGCCCCAAACAGAACATAAACAAGAACCTGACTCAGAATTCAGTTCAGTGCCAAAGAAACAGTCTGAAGCATCTGAGTCAGAGCACATCCTCAGTCCTCAAGCTACTGGTTGGTTTGGTGGTGGATTTACAAGTTATTTAGGTTTCGGAGGTGAGGATACAGGGCTTGAATTATCATCCAAAGAAAGCAATCCACCACTACAAGATGTTCCTAATTCCATATCATCTGAGGAAGAGCCCACATATCCATGTACAGAAATATCAGAAAAAGAAGACACAATCACTAATGGTAGCTCAATTCTCAAACCAGGCTGGTTTGATTTTGGTTTTAGTATGCTAGGCTTTGCAAATGGCAATGAAGATAAAATTATAACATATAATGGAAAAAATGAAGAAGGATATAAAGGAGATAAGCTTGAACAGCTTCCAACAAGTGAATTTGACTTTGATAAGGAAGAAGAAATCAAAGTATTAAAAACTACAGAAACTGAAGATCAATTAGGCAAGGATGAAGTCTTAGAGAAAGCAGATGATTCTGACACTTTACCATATTTTACAAAATTGTTGTATAATTTTGACAACCCTTGGAACTTTCAGAAGGAAACAGGATTTCCAGTTCCTAAAAAGATAATGGATGAAAAGGATGTATTTGAAAATGATGAAACAGAAGAATTTTCAGTTGAAAATGATCCCACAGCTAATATAAAAGTTAGGATGTTAAAAAGCAGATACAGTCAGTCAGGTTGGTATAAAAATACCTGTAATATATATATTTAAACATAATGCAATATTTATTTATAAGTACAAATAAGATATATACTTTTATGATTACAAATGTCCAGGAATCCATATTCTCAAAATACTAAATAATCAACATTATTAACACCCTTTTATCAATTTCTGATTTATTCTAGGACATAGATCTTAATATTATAAAGTAAAATCCTAAGGGAAAAAGAATGATTGGAAACACATGAATGTCCTGGGGAAACCTTAAAGTATTTTACAATAACTTTATTTTTATTAAAGTAGTATATGAAAACAGGGTTAAAAATATAAATAGTGCTAAGGCTTTTTTTTTTTAATCAAAAGAAATGTTGTTCCTTCTGTTCATCTCTATTCCCACCACTGTACCAGGGACAATAATTTCCTTTTCTAAAGCAAAATTTTTAGTTGATTTTCTTGAATTTCCAGAATTATGTCAATTCTAAATACTCTTCAAAATGTGAGCTCTTGGTTTCCTTTAGATTATAACCCCTTTCTAAATGAGAAAGATGTAGGTGTGACGTGTTTCATGACTAAAACATTAGAGAACTAAATTGTGAAGAGCTAAAGAGGAAATTATCTTGTTCTACACTTGTTAGATCCTAAAGAAATATTGTGGAAAAATGGATAAGAATAATTAGAAAGAAGACTGAAACAAAGCAAAACAAAATCAGGTCCAGAAACATAGAAGATTCAAAATATAAATATCTAAAATATTTTAGAACATATTTATGGAAACTCCAGCACATCCTGAATATCATTTTAATAGAATTTATTTATAATTTCATATAGTGATGCTGGGAGAATTTCTAAATATGAAAAACTTGGTGAGTAGTGAAATGAGAATAGGGCATTTATGCAATTATAATTAGTATTGAGGGACCTTTATTAAAATATTCAGAGAATTTTTAAATTTCAGAAAAAAGATATGTTATACTATTTAAACAAAGTGGATTATTCCAAAACATTACAATATTAAGTAAATGAAAAGTAGCCTGGGGTCATGCAAAATTGGTATTTTTTAAAAATATATTTCATTGATTATGCTACTAGTTGTCCCATTCCCCGCCCCCTTTATTCCCCTCTGCCCTATACATCCCCTCCCACCCGCATTTTCCCCACTATTAGTTCATGTCCCTGGGTCATACATATAAGTTCTTTGGCTTCTATATTTCCTATACTATTCTTAACCTTCCCCTGTCTATTTTGTACCTACCATTTATGCTACTTATTCCCCATACCTTTCTCAGCATTCTCCCTTCCCCTTCCCCACTGATAACGCTCCATGTGATCTCCATTTTTGTGATTCTGTTCCTATTCTAGTTGTTTGCTTAGTTTGTTTTTTGTTTTGTTTTGTTTTAGGTTTGGTTGTTGATAGTTGTGAGTTTGTTGTCATTTTACTGTTCATATTTTTTATCTTCTTCTTTTTCTTAGATAAATCCCTTTAACATTTCATAGAATAAGGGCTTGGTGATGATAAACACTTTAACTTGACCTTATCTGGGAAGCACGTTATCTGCCCTTCCATTCTAAATGATAGCTTTGCTGGATAGAGTAATGCTGGATGTAGGTCCTTGTCATTCATGACGTTGAATACTTCTTTCCAGCCCCTTCTTGCCTGGAAGGTTTCTTTTAAGAAATCAGCTGATAGTCTTATGGGAACTCCTTTGAAGGTAACTGTCTCCTTTTCTCTTGCTGCTTTTAGGATCCTCTCCTTATCTTTAATCTTAGGGAATGTAATTATGATGTGCCTTGGTGTGTGCTTTCTTGGGTCCAACTTCTTTGGGACTCTCTGAGCTTCCTGTGATTCCTGGAAGTCTATTTCCTTTGCCAGACTGAGGAAGTTCTCCTTCATTACGTTTTCAAGTAAGTTTTCAATTTCTTGCTCTTCTTCTTCTCCTTCTGGCACCTCTATGATTCAGATGTTGGAATGTTTAAAGTTGTCCTGGAGGTTCCTAAGCCTCACCTCATTTTTTTTATTCTTGTTTCTTCATTTCATTCTGGTTGACTGTTTATTTCTTCCTTCTGCTCCAAACTGTTGATTTGATTCCCAGTTTCCTTCCCTTCACTGTTGGTTCCCTGAATATTTTCCTTTATTTCACTTTGCACAGCCTTTACTTTTTCCTCTACTTTGAGGCCATATTCAACCAGTTCTGTGAGCATCCTGATTACCACTGTTTTGAACTGTGCCTCTGAGAGGTTGGCTACCTCTTTGTCATCTAGTTGTACTTTTTCTGGAGCTCTGGTCTGTTTCAGTTGGGCCATTTTTTTGTGTGTGTCTCAGTGCACATGTTATGTGTAAGGGGCGGAGTCTTAAGTATTCACCAGGATGGGGCAACCTACGTAGCTTCACTGTGGTGCTGTATGAGGGGGAAGGGTCTGAGAGGGAACAATGAGGCCCTCTCAGTTCTCTGCCAGCTTCCAGTCCCCTCTGCCACTATCCACAAGCAAATTGGGTCCTTCTGGTGCTGATTTCCAGGTGGGTGGTTTTTTGTTCATTCTAGGATCCTGTGGGTCTCTCCAACGAACTCCCCTTTGAGGCTGAAAGTTTCTCCTACCGTCTCAACCCCCACAGGTTTTTTCAGTCAGAGGCTTTGAGGCTCTATTTCCCCTCACTTTAAACCCTGGATTGCACAATCTATCTTGCTCCTCAGTTGTTCCTCCCAGTTTATTTGCACAGAAGTATGGGACCTCCTGCTCTGCCAGCCCGCGCCTCACCTGCCTTAGTCCTCCAGCCATTGCCTTGTCATGAGACCTCTGCATATGGCTGCCCATCTCCACCTCTCCTACCAGTCAGGATGAATGTTTCTCTTTTAACTACTTGGTTGTCAGACTTCCATACAGTTCAGTTTTCTAGCAGTTCTGGTTGTGTTTTTGTTTTTAAATTTGTTGTTGTCCTTCTTTTGGTTGTGCAAGGATGCACAGTGTATCTACCTATGCCTCCATCTTGGTCAGAAGTCAAAACAGGTATTAAAAAAGAATTCTGAAAGAGGGATTCAGGTTAAGCCATAGGCTGTGTTTTCTGGATGTTGAAGAAATTGTTAGAACAGCCAATAGTTTCAGATAATTTCAATAAATGTGTTAGGGAATAACAAGTGAAAACTTGCCTTAGTTAGAAAGAGTGCATAAGAGAAATGAATCACTGATTTGGAATCAATACCTGTGATTACCACATTTAGACTTGTGAGAACCACATTTACAGAAAAACTAGTATGCTGATGTAAAGATTCACAAAATAGATAAATTATGGAACACTTATTTAGTAACTATTTTACAAAAGGATTCCAATTGAGCATGTTTAACTAGTGAGTTTCCCAAGTACAGTTAAATATGAAAAGCTATTTATTATTTTATTTGACTTAAAATTTTGTTTATAAACAATTAGAAGAAAGGCATATCTATAACTAATGTAAATCAGAAAGCTTAGGTTTAAGTTGAGTGAAAATATTTCACTGTAATTAAATATAAAAATATTATAGGAATATTCATTTTTTAACATATGTATTTATTTCAATGCAGTTTAAGACAATATTTTTTAAAATTAATACAACCACATTCAAATTGAAGTGTAATTAATTGTTGAATAAGCCTGTTCTTCACCTACTGCCATTTAATGATACGGCAGATCTCTATTTGAGTCCTGTATTTACAGCAGTCCCATTGTATTCGGACTCCTAATTTGATTGCTCATTTTTAACTATAATGTCCACAGAGGTATAATTACATTACTGATAAGTGCTTGCTTACTTGGGGCTTTCATCTTTCAAACCATGCAAAGTGAGAGCATCAAAGTGCTGTGTTAAATTATAACTCAAAGAGCAAAATTAGATGTAATTCACTTACAAAGGCTTTAATATTATTTCACAGGACTGCATTGATACATTTCTTTCCTTGGGTTGACAAGTAACTGAGAAATAAATCCCAAAGTTTGCTTCAATACCCTAATTCAGGCCACAACTAGTTAGAACTTTTGTTTCTTTAATTCTGTTGGATTAGTTAACTCAACTGACTATTGAATTTAAACTGTTTGAAAATTGAATTGTCTTAAAATAAATTGATGGCTATTTGACATGGCATACACATAAATATATGATGCAACATTAAAAATATGGCAAATTTTGACCTGTTTCAAATTTTTAAATTTCAAATTAATTTTTGGGAAAGATAATCCTTTTTAAATGAAGATTCTCAAGAGATATGCATACATAGTTTCAGTGTAAATTTGAACTTATATTATCATTCAAAGATATGTCATTTAAATATTTAATATTAATAAGGTGAAATTAGGAATATTTTATTTAACCTTCTATCAGCTTTGTTTTATTGTAATGTAAAATACTTTCCTTATAGTAATTAATATATTCCCAGTTGGATAATATGTGTTTATCTAACAGTACAGATTTATCTAACTTGGGTAAAAAAAAGGTAAGATTTATAATTTCTTGAGTTCCATTTAAAAATTTATGATATTCTCATCTTATGGAAGCAATATGTGAATTTCATGAGATCACTGAATTAAGGTATCATCAATCTCGTGTGAAGTTTTGCCTTTGCCAGACACATTCATATCATATTAGTGAAATTCAAAATATAATTTATTGATTTCAACTTAATTTCTCAGCACTGCCTTATGCTGTTATTGGGTCTGAAAGAGAAAACAAGCATATATAGGTGTATACTCATGGCAGCATGTATTTTACAAATGGTTAAATGAGAGAATATCATTATTTTTATATTCTATATCAGTATTTTCTTTCTACTGGACCAACAGAAAAATGAAAAATACTGCTTTTTTAAAAATTTATTTTTATTAATCTTCACCCAAAGATATATTCATTGATTTTAGAGAGAAGGGAAGATGGAGAGAGAACAAGAATGAGAGAGAGACACACACACACATACATCAGTGGGTTACCTCTCATCTGAATGCTGACTGGGGATGGAACCCACAGCTTAGGCATGTGCCCTGACCTGGAATCAAACTCACAACATTTCAGTGCATGGGATGAAGCTCCAACCACTGAGCCACACCTGCCAGGGCCAAAATATTGTTTTAATGCTGCCAATATTTTCTTGATAATTTCTAAAATAAGTAATAATTATTAACTTAAATAATGATGTCAACAATATATTTTGGACTTATGTTGTCTATATTTGTTTTATACAACACATTCCAGTAAATTAGTAAATAATACAATTTGCTTTAAAATACAAAACATCCCCTATGTAAATTGTACTACAGAGTTGTTGACAGTTACATTAGTTGTTTTTCTTTTTTAATAGTTTTTAGGACAAAAAGGCAATATAGACAATAGATACATAAAGTTTTTAAAAAATCTTCCTTGGTCAAGGAATTAGGAAAAGTCTCTGTTGCAGGCTGAATAATGGTATTTGAAAGATGTCCTTGTCTTAATCCCCAAATTCTGTAAATAATGTTTACAAGGAAAAAGGGACCTTGTAGATGTACTTAAAATAAACATTCTGAAATGGAGAGATTATCTTAGTGGGCCCAATATGATCAGGTTTCTTATAGGAGGAAGGCAGGAGAGTCAGACTGAGAGACTGGAAGATGCTGCACTGCTGGCTTTGAAGATGAGAGTGGGGCCACAAGACAAGGGGTGATGGTGGCTTCCATAAACTAGAAAAGACAAGAAGATGGATTCTCCTCTAGAGCCTCCAGAAGGAACAGTCCTCCCAACAACCTGACTTGGGGACTTCTGATGTCTGGAACTTTGAGAGAATGTATTTGTATTATTTAAGCCAGTAAGTGTGTGGTAGGGACTAATATAGGCTAAAATGTATGCTTTAGTAATTTTTTTCCCAATGAAGTATCATAATGTTCACAAAGTTCCTGGAAAACAAAAGGCAAGCCCAAAACAAAGGATGAATTAAAAAAATTCTCATTTATTTACAGAAATGATCTCTAAAATGGAATTACCTATAAGAACTGATGACGATTTATACTTTGAAACTCTATCTTCTAAAAACAATGAGGAAAAATCAGGACCATCACTAGATATTGAAGAGCTTATTCAGGAGGAAATAGACAGATCGGTGGAAAATACCCTGCCAAACAGTGAGATGTTTTCAAGTGATTACTCTTTGTCTTCTCAAAATTACATTGCTCAAAAAGGTAAGAAACAAGTTATTAGTTTTTAACAGAGCAATTAAGGAGAAATTAGATAAAAAGTTACATCATATAAAGTATTAACTTATTTTTATTTATAAATCCACAGAAGATGCTTCCGAGGGTCATTTTCTGAAATTTTTATTTCAAATTGGTGTGTGTGATTTCATGAATTCTGCATTTTCATCAATAGTAATTCTTACAGAAGTGGTAAGTTGACCTTTTAAATCTTTTGCAATAATTTTACCAATTTTGCTAAATATAGGAGCAGATAGAAATTACGTTTCAGTGAATCTTCCCTATATAATTACTATATAATATTTTTTCCATAAAATACAAGTAAGATTTCTCCTTACATGAACACTGTGTTGCACTGATATTGTTAAGATTTCTTTTTCTCTTTTAGGAGGAAATGTTGATGGGGTTGTACTGTTTTTTTTTTTTAATTAAATTTATCAGGGTGACATTGGTTAACTAAATTATATAGGTTTTAGGTATACAATTCTGTAATACATCATCTGTGTATCATGTGTTCACCACCTCAAGTCAAGTCTCCTTCCATTACCATTTAATCCCCCTATACCCTTTTCTACCTCCCCCTCTCTTCTTTCCCTCTGGTAATCACCATACTGTTTCTGTGTTTATGAGTTTTTCTTTTCCTTGCTTATCCCTTCACCTTTTTCACCCAGCCCCCTACTCCCCACTGACAGATATCAGCCAGTTCTCTGTCTCTATGAGCCTGTTTCCATTTTGTCTATTAGTTAATTTTTTTCATTAGATTCCACATATTAGTGAAATCATATGGTATTTTACTTGTCTTTCTCTGACTGGCTTATTTCACTTAGCATAATACTCTCTAGGTCTATCCATGCTGTTCTGTTGCAAAAGGTAAGATTTCTTTATTTTTTACAGCCAAGTAGCATTCCATTGTGTAAATGTATTAAAGGTTTTTTTATCCACTCATCTACTGATGGGCACTGGGGCTTTATATAGTTCCACGTGTTTTTTTGTTTGTTTAAGATTTTATTTATTTTTTAGAGAGAGGGTAAGAAAGGAGGAAAGAGAGGGAGAGAAATATCAATTGGTTGCCTGTTGCATGCCACCAAATGGGGATGTGGCCCACAACCCAAGCATGTGCCCTGCCTGGGAACTGAACCCGTGACCCTTCAGCTCATAGGCTGGTGCTCGATCTACTGCGCCACATCAGCCAGTGCTGACTTTCATTTTTTATAGGCAAAAATGCAAGTACCTGTGTTAGACCTTGTGACACATGCTTTCTTTTTCCTTTTTGAGCTTCTGGATCAGTTTAATTAAAATGTGTCTTAATACTGCAAGGCAAGCTTAAAAAACACACCATTGAATTTACTGTCCAACCAAGGAAATACACTGCTGCTGAGAATGAAGATGATGTGACCTCCTCCCTGCTACCATCATGGATGGTGCAGTGTGAACACACGGGGCTGTGTGCATCAATGGACTGATCTGATATCCAGATCTTCTTTCTGGGGTTGCTCTTCAACTGCAATTTTTATCTTATTGAAAGATTCACAACTGAACACCAATTTCTGAAAGAAATTGCTGGCCCTGAAGAAGAACACCCATCTTCAGTAGTAACTGTGCAGACACACCCTCACTAGGGCCAGTGGGTAGGAGTTGTATGCCTCCCCTCTGGAGTTGACGTCTGGGGTGGCATTCCCAAAACTGATGCTAGATGTTGTTTTTTTAAAACTGTTGACACTATTACAGATATTCCTCAGTTCCCCCACCCTTTACCCCACTCCACCTAGAGAACAGCCCACCATAGGCCTTTATCACATTGTTTGTGCTCATGGGCTTTGCATTGAGCATGTATGTTCTTTGGCTAATTTCTTCCAGTAACTCCCACTCTGTCTCCCCTCTGAGATCTGTCAGTCTGCTTCATGTTTCTATGACTTAGATTTTATTTTGTTTGTCAGTTTACTTTGTTCATTAGATTCCACATATGAGTGAGATCATACAGTATTTTTGTTTCACTGACTGACTTATTTTGCTTAACATAATATTCTCTAAGTCCATCCATACTGTTGCAAAAAGAGTTCCTTTTTTATATACCCACATAGTATTTTGTTGTGTAAATGTACCACATCTTTTTTTATCCACCTATCTACTGATGGGCACTTGGGCTGTTTCCAGGTCTTGGCTATTGTAAATAACACTGCATGAACATAGTGGTGCATAAATCCTTTCTGGTTGGTGTTTCTGGATTCTTAGGATCTATTCCCAGAAGTGGGATCACTGGGTAAAATGGAAGTTTCATTTTTATTTTTTTGAGGACACTCCATACTGTTTTCTGTTTTCCACAGTGGCTGCACCAGTCTGCATTCCCTCCGATAGTGCATGAGGCTTCCCTTTCTTCCACATCCTCGCCAGCACTTGTTTGTTGATTTATTAATGGTAGCCTATCTGGCAGGCATGAGGTGATATCTCATTGTGGTTTTAATTTGCAACTCTCTGATGATTAGTGATGTTGAGCATTTTTTCATGTCTATTGGACATCTGGATGTCCTCTTCGGAGAAGTGTCTATTCAGGTCCTTATCCCATTTTTTAATTGGATTGTTTGTCTTAGTGGTGTTGAGTTGTATAAGTTCCTTATATATTTTGGAAATTAAACCCTTATAAGATGTATCATTGGCAAATATATTCTCCCATACAGTGAGTTCTCTTTTCATTTTGTTGATGGTTTTTGTTTTTTTTTGCTGTGCAGAAACTTTTTAGTTTGATGTAGTCCTCTTTGTTTATTTTTTCCTTTGTTTCCCTAGCTGTAGGAGATGTATTGGTAAAAAAATATTGCTATGTAAGTTATCCAAGATTATACTGCCTCTGTTTTCTTCTAGGACTTTTATGCTTTCATGACTTACATTTAGGTCTTTTATTCATTTTGAATTTATTCTGGTGTATGGAGTAGTTGGTGGTCTGTTTTCACTTTTTTGTATGTACAAGTCCAATTTTCCTAGTATCATTTATTGAAAAGACTGTTTTTACTCCATTGTATACTCTTGCTTGCTTTGTCAAATATTAACTGACCATAAAGGAGGGGTTAATTTCTGGGGTCTCTGTTCTGTTTCTTTGATCTGTTCTTGTGCCAGTGGCAGGCTGTTTCAATTGCAATAGCTTTGTATTATAGTATAGTTTTGTAGAAATCAGATATTGTGATTCCTCCAACTGTGTTCTTCTTTCTCAAGATTCCTGAGGGTATTTGGGGTCTTTTATGGTTCCATATAAATTTTTGGAATATTTGTTGTAGCTCTGTAAAATATGCCATTGGTATTTTAATAGGAATTGTGTTTAATATATAGATTGCTTTGGGTAGTATGGACACTTGAGTGATGCTAATTCTTTTAGTCCATAAACACGGTGTAAGCTTCCACTTGTTTGTGTCTTCTTCTATTTCTTTCTTTAATGTCCTATAGTTTTCTGAGTATATGTCTTTTACTTCCTTGGTTAAGTTTAGTCATAGGTACCTCATTATTTTTGTTGCAATGGCAAGTGGGATTGTTTTCTTAGTTTTTCAGAGTGTTCATTATTGGTGTATAAAATTGTTACAAATTTCTGGGTATTAATTTTGTATCCTGCTACTTTGCTGAATTCATTTATTAAATCTAGTAGGTTTTTTTTTTGGTGGAATCTTTATGGTTTTCTATGTACAATATCATGTAATCTGCAAATAATGACAGTTTTATTTGCCCCTTTCCAGTTTGGATGCCCTTTATTTCATCTTGTCTGATCACTGTGGCTAGGACTTCTATGTTGAGTAAGAGTGGTGAAAGCAGACATCCCTGTCTTGTTCCTGATCCTAAGAGAAATTGTTTTAGTTTTTGCCAATTGAATATGATGTTGGCTGTAGGTTTTTCATATATGGACTGTATTGTGTTTAGGTATGATTTCTCCATTCCCACTTTGCTGAGAGTTTTTATTGTAAATGGTGCTGGATTTTGTCAAATGCTTTTTCTGCATCTATTGATATGATCATGTGACTTCTGTCCTTCAATTCTTTTATGTGATGTATAACATTTAGATTGTACCCACTTTGAATCCTGGGAATAAATTCCACTTAGTTATGGTGTTTGAGCTTTTTAATGTATTGCTGGGTCCAATTGGTTTGCTGAGAGTTTTTAGATTACCGCTTTAATTTCATTAGTTGTAACCTGTCTATTTCAATTTTTTCATTCTTCCTGACTCAGTTTTGGAAGATTGCATGCTTCTAGGAATTTATCCATTTCATCTATATTGTCCAATTAGTTGGCATATAGTTGTACATTTTATTTTCTTACCATCCTTTGTGTTTCTTTGGTGTCAGTTGTTACTTTTCCTTCATTTTTTATTTTATTTATTTGGGTCCACTCTCATTTTTTCTTGATGAGTCTGTTTAAAGGTTTGTTAATCTTTTCTATCTTTTCAAAGAACCATTTCTTGGTTTCATTTATGTTTTGTATTTTTTGGACACTATTTCATTTATTTCTGTCCTATCTTTATTATTTTCTTTCTTCTACATACTTTGGGCTTTTTGAGATTTTTTAAATTTCCTTTAAGTTTAAAGGTAGATTGTTTATTTGGGATTTTTCTTTTTTTAAAGATTTTAATTATTTATTTTTAGAGAGAGGGGAAAAGAGGGAGAAAGGGAGAGAAACATCAATGTGTGCTTGCCTCTCACACACCCCCAACTGGGGACCTGGCCTGAAACCCAGGCATGTACACTGACTGGGAATTGAACTGTTGACCCTTTGGTTCTCAGACCAGCACTCAATCCACTGAGCCACACTGTCCAGGGCTCTTGCTTCTTGAGACATGCCTGTAATGCTATAAATTTCTTTGTGAACACTGTTTTTGCTGTGCCCCATGATTCTGTGTTGCTGTGTTCTAATTTTCATTTGTTTCAATGTATCTTTTGATTTTTTCCTTATCTCACAGTTAACCCACTTATTGTTTAGTAACATACTACTTAGCCTTCATATCTTTGTGTGTTTTCCAGGTTTTTTCTTGTGCTTTTTTTTTTAGCATTATGTAATAGAAGATGTTTGATATGATTTCAATATTGCTAAATTTACTGAGACTTGTTTTATGTTCTAACATATAGTCTATACAAGAAAATGTTAAAAAATTTTTTTATTGTTATTCAATTACAATTTTCCCCATTTTCCTCCTGATGCAGACTCTAGCCCACGGGGTCCACATGTTGTGGCTGTCATGAACAAATTCACACGGACTATAGAAGTCCTGTGGAGAAAAAGGGATGGCATGGGCACTCTCTAAGTGAGAGAGAGGGCCCTGACCCCTGCCTGGACAGGCTTTTTTTGCTTTTCTGGGTACATTACTTCAGGGTGGTCCTCATTCACTATGCACAGGTTCACTGTAGGTGATTACCTTTTACAGATAACAGGGAAAGAATGTTGCTAATTACTTCAAAGAGAAGGATGTTGCAGGTCAAGGGGAAAAGTGGTTGAACTGGTTACACTCCATATTTGGGAGGTTTAGTACAGATTTTAGGAAGTTACTTTAGAGATATGCAGTAAGCACTTGCTGCCTCAATTCAGAGTGAGGGAGTTTTAGCAAAAGCAAGCCTTATAGCAGCCTAGGTACAATGCAGGCCTGATTTCCCATGGGAAAGCCAATCCGTGGGTTTGGATCCTGTGTGCTGACTTGCTCCCCACTGGATTTTCTGAGTCAGGGGCTGGGCTACCTTCCCAATACCATGTGAAACAGTTCCTTATATCTTCCCATTACTCTCCACTGCCCTACCCATCCCCTCTGCCACATTCAATCCTCCCTGCCCCCTGTTGTCTTTGTTCGTGGGCCCTTTAAACATGTTCCTTGACAATCCTTCCCCTTCTTTCCCGTTAACCACCTCCCATCTCCCCTCTGGTCACTGTCAGTTTGTTCTTTATTTCCATATCTCTGATTATATTTTGCTTGCTTGTTTGTTTTGTTGATTAGGTTCCACTTATAGGTGAGATTATATGGTATTTGTCTTTCACCACCTGGCTTATCTCACTCAGCATAATGCTCTCCTTCCAACCATGCTGTCAGAGGGTAGGAGTTCCTTCTTTATTTCTGCTCCATTGTGTAAATGTAGTACAGTTTTTTGATCCACTCGTTTACTAGTGGGCACTTAAGTTGTTACCAGCATTTGGCTATTGTAAATTGTGCTGCTATGAACATTGGGGTGCATAGGTACTTTTGAATTGGAATTTCAGGATTCTTAGGGTATAATCCCAGCAGTGGAATTGCTGGATCAAAAGGCAGTTACTACCAGAAAATGTGTCATATGCACTTGAAAAAAATGTATATCCTGCTGTTTTTAGGTGACATGCTGTAAAGACATGAATTAAATGCATCTGATCTAGTGTGTCATTTAAGGCTGCCGTTTCCTTATTGATATTCTGTCTGGAAGATCTATCCATCAGTGTCAATGGGGTGTTGCAATCCTCTACTATGACTACATTACTGTTAATCTCTCCTCTTATGTCCATGAAGATGTGCTTTACAAAGTAGGTGCTCCTATTTTGGATGCATAAATGTTTATAAGGGTTATGTCTACCTGTTGGGTTGCTTCCTTTATCATTATGTAGTATTTTTATGTCTTACTATACCCTTATTTTTGAGGGTATAGTAAGAAACAAGGGTAGAGTAAAAAAGACATAAGAAAGAAAAATATATCACATATAAGTATTGCTACCCCAGCTTTTTTTCCCCCATTGGTATGAAATAATTTTTCCATTCCTCTACTTTTAGTCTGTGTCTTTCTTTCTGACATGGGTCTCTGGTAGTAGAGGTTATATATCTGTGTCTTGTTTCCTTATCTACTCAGCTACCCTATGTCTTTTGTTTGGAGTATTTAAGCCATTTACATTTAAAGTATTTATTGATAGATACATATTTATTGTCATTTCCTTCTTTTAACTATGTTTCTCGGTGTTCCCCCCACCTTCTCTCTTTCTCCTTTTTCTTCTTAAACGCTTTAACATTTCTTGTAATACTGGTTTGGTGGTAAAGAACTCCTTTACTTTTTTCTTGTCTGGGAAGCTCTTTATTTCTCCTTCAATTTAAATAATAGCCCTGCTGGGTAAAGTAGTCTTGGTTGTAGGTCCTTGCTTTTCATCACTTTGAATGCTTTATGCCAATCTCTTCTAGCCTGAAATGTTTCTGTTGAAAATTCACTGGCAGTCTTATGGGAGCTTTCTTATAGTTAACTAAACTGTCTCTCTCTTGCTGCTTTTAAAATTATCCTTTGTCTTTAATTTTGCCATTTTTATTTTGATGTATCATGGTGTGGGCTTCCTTAGGTTCATCTTGTTTGGGACTCTCTGTGCTTCCTGGGCTTGTGTGTCTTTTTCATTTGCCTGATTAAGGAAGTTTTTGGTCATAATTTCTTCAAATAGATTCTTCATTCTTTGCTCTATTTTCCTTCTGATGCTCATGTTGTTTCACTTCATGTTGTCTTAAAGGTGCCTTAAACTATTCTCATTTTTTTAAAATTCTTTTTTCTTTTGCTGCTTTGATTGGGTGTTTTCTGCTATCTTGTCTTCCAAATCGCTTACTCAGTCCTCCACTTCATCCAACTTACTGCTTATTCTTTCTAGTGAATTCTTTATTTCAGATATTGTATTCCTCATTTCTGACTGGATCTTTTGTTAGGTTTCCATTTTATTTTTATTATTTTAATCCTCACCCAAGGATATGTTTCTTGATTTAAGAGAATAAGGAAGGGAGAAGAGAGGGAGAGACAGAAACATGGATGTGAGAGAGAAACATGATTGGTTTCCTCCCCTATGCACCCAACCAGGTATCAAACCCACAGCTTGGGTATGTGCCTTGTCTGGGAATTGAACCTATAATCATTCGTTGTATGGGACAATGCTGCAGTCAACTGAGCCACCTGGCAAGGGCTCCATTTCCTTTTTTATGCTTGATATCTATTTGTTGAAGTTCTTACAAAATTTTTTAAGCATTCTTACAACCATATTTTGAACTCTGTATCTGATAAATTGCTTGCCGCCATTTCATTTGGCCTTTTTCTGGAGATTTGTCCTGCTCTTTCATATAAGATATATTTCTTTGTCTCCCCATTTAGGCTGCCTCTTTGTGTTTATTTCTTGGTATTAGGTAGATAAGCTATGCCTCCCAGCCTTAGTATAGTGGCCTTATGTAGTAGGTGTCCTGTGGGACCCAGTGGCACAGTCTCCTTGATCACATGAACATGGCACTCTAGGAATGTCCTGTGTATGGGTTATTTGGGTCCTCCTGTTGTAATTGAGTCTTGATTGCCATTAACCCATTTGTGTGTGGGGTCCACCCTCAGGCTACTGACTGTGAGGATCACCCATGACCACACTGTACAAGCTGCTGTGCTGGTGCTGACCACATGAAGTGGCATTTGCCTCAGCAGGGTCTGGTGCCTACCGAGATCTCACTTTGGTTATGCTACTTGTGAATATAATTAGATCCTTCTCTGATGTTGTCTGAAGCTGGGTACTGGGTGTGTTTGTTCTGGAGTCTTTGTCAGACACTGCCTGTGGCTGGCTCTATAACCTCTTTGGAGCTATAAAGTGATCCACAGTTTGTGGATGCCTCTACTGGGCCAGGGTGTGTATGGGAAGGACCAAACTGTGCTCCAAGGCCAGCTTTTAGCACCAGACCCTGGGTCAGGTCAGCAAAAGTCCCAAGGCACCCCAAATCCACCTCTGTCTGACTCCACCTATTGTCTGCCTGGTTGGCTCAGTCACTGAAAGGGCCTCTGGTGGTACTCAAGTTTCAAGAGGGATGTTCTTAGTGAGTCACCAGGTAGAAGCAAATGGTGTACATCAGATTGATGCAGGTTCAGACTCAGTGCAGAAGCCGAGTCCAAGACCACTCAGCAAATGCCCCAGGGTATACCAATTCTAGCTCCCCCTGCCAGGTACTCACAGATCTTTGTGGTGGGGTTGGGTCTGAAGGAGGCATCAGAGTGAGGCCAGCAGAGTTTATTAGACACAAACAGACCAAGATTTGGCTGAATGAAGTGAGGGCTCCACACTGCTCAGGTGTGTGAGGGAAAAATGGCCACTGTCCTAGAGCCATACAACTTAGTCTTTCCAAGAATCTTCCAGGAGCTCAGATCAACAGGTCTGGGCCACTGGGATTTAGGAGGGTGGGCTAGTGTATCTCCTGTAAATGGAGGTGCCAGTTAGGCTTGGGGGGAAGGTGTGGGGAGTAGTCACATCCTAGAGCGATACCACTCAGTGTTTTGAATTGAGCCTTGGCTGGGTAACTCAGCTGGTTGGAACATCCTGCAATGTACCAGGATTGTGGCTTTGGTTCCTGATTGGTACACATACAAGAGGCAGCCAATCACCCTTGCTGGTATGGCTCAGTTAGTTGGAGTGTTGTTTCATAAACTGAAAGTTTGTGGGCTCAATTGTCAGTCAGAGAACAGGCCTAGGTTGTGGGTTCGGCCCCTGGTCAGGGTGCGTGTGAGGGGCAACTGATAGATGTTTCTCTCTCACTTCGATGTTTCTGTTCCAATCTCCCTCCCTTTCCCTCTCTCTGAAATCAATGAGCATGTCATTGGGTGAGGATAAAAAAAGAAGTCAACCAACTGATGTTTCTCTTTCTTCTTTTCTGTCTCTCTCAAAATTGATAAATACAAATACAAATACAAATTAAAAAAGAATGTGTCCCAATATGATACGGTTTAAACTCAGTGACAGCTCTGGATTTGAAGCCACTCAGCAAATGTTCCAGGATATAAGTCTAGCTGCCATCTTCTGAGTGTTTGCACACCTTTGTGGTAGGCATGGAGTCTTACGAAGTTGTCAGGGTGAGGCCTGCAGAGTTTGTCAGGCCCAAAGAGACCAAGATTTGGCCATGTGAAGGGAGGGCTCTGCCAGGGTGTGCCAGGGAAAAATGTCACCTGTCCTAGAGCCATGGAACTCTCTGTCCCAGATTCTGCCAGGAGCATGATCTCAGCACAGAGGGTCTGCTGGGAGTCGGGAGGATGGGGATAGTAGATCTCCCATGAGGGGCAGGCACCAGTCAGTTTTACAGAGAAATGAGGAAATGACCCCTACACAAAAGCCAAACAACTCAGTCACTTACACCCCCTGAGTCTGCCCAGAACTCTTCAATCCCACCAGGGCAACTGACTCCTCAGCAGGGTCCAACCTCTGCAGGGTGGGGTGATGGGAAGTACATAGGTTGGGACTGTTGCTTTTTCTAGTCTGATGCTGTATGGAGGGGAGTTCTCCACACAAGAAAGACAACTTCAGTGGTATGGGAGAAGACTCAGCTCAGGGATCCTGGTGGCTCTCTTTTCAGTTCTCTTTCCAGAGCCACATACCTCAGACACTCTTCACCTGACCCTACTCTGCTCTGCCCTCCTTCCACCAGAGCCTAGGTTGAATGGCTATGAACAAGATTTTGTGCATTGGCCTTTTAAGAGGATGTCTGTGTTTCTAGCAAACTCCTGTCTCTCCCTGGAGGGCAGAATCTTCAATGATTTACACAAGTCAGATGTTATGTGTGTGCCTTTTCCTGGCTCTGGTGTTTTGGGCTGAGATATACCTCCAGAGTCATAGGCACTGCCTGTAAGAGTGAAACCAACCTTTTTTTTCGAGTCTTTGCCCTTCTTACCAGTCTCTATGTGGCTTCTTCTGTAAATCCTTAGTTAGAAGATTTGTCTTTAGCTAGTCTTCAGTTGGTTATTCAGGCTGATTGCTTTATATTTAAGTTGTAATTCCAGTCTGGTCCTGGGAGGAGGCGAGTGTAACTTTTACCTACCCTGCTACTACCTTGGGTACCAATGATTTCTTTTTAAACTTTCATTAAGCTTTGTTAATCTTGAGCATTGGTTTTTTTTCCAAGTCAGGGAAAATTATACTAAATGAGTTAACTCAAAAATAATATAAACTAAAAATGAGTCTGAAGCAAATTGTTAGTACAGTCAGCCTTCTGTATCTGTGGGTTCTGCATTTGCAGATTCAAGCAACTGCTGATCAAAAATATTTGAAAAAAATGTTGGGCTGTTGCTGATGTGTACTATGTAGTCAGGTTTATGGTGGTTGGGTGTATACTGAAGATGTACAGACTTTTTTTCTTGTCATTATTCCCTAAACAATAAATACAGTATAACAACTAATTACATAGCATTTACATTGTATTAGGTATTATATGTAATCTAGAGAAGATTTAAAGTGTATGGAAGCATGTGAGTAGATATATGCAAATACTATGCCATTTTATATATGGAACTGGAGCATCTGCAGATTTTGTTATGCTCTGGGATCCTGGGATTCATCTCCCATAGATGCCGAGGGAAGACTCTATAAGGAGGACTGTATGTGAATGAAAGCTGTGACCTCGAAATGGTGTGATTTGAGAAACTTACAAAATCAACTAATATCTCAAAATTTAACCAAGACATAACTAAAATTTCAAAATTTGACATTTTTCATTTATGATAAATCCTATCAAACCGTATCTCATTAATTATAAGTGAGATATTGCCGAAGGACCTAGCTGTAGTACTTGGCACATAGGAGGCCTTTTACAAATGTCAGTTCTTTTTCTTATCTGCTGTTATCATCTAAATAAATAGTTGAGGAAACACTTATCTTCTCATTTACATTTAAAGTGAAATTTGATAGTGGTTACTTTGAAGCAGCTCACCCTAGTTGGAGGACACAGGTAAGAAAAGCAGTAATTGTAGTACAGTGCTGTAGTAGCCATAGGATGCTACTGATGCCCAGGAGTGGCCAGGTAGACTGACTGGAAATGGTACACAGTGCAGGTGCGGAGCAGAAGCCCTGACAGTGTCTCACGGGAGGTCACGTTTGAGTTCAAAGAGTGTGTGTGTGTGTGTGTGTGTGTGTGTGTGAGACTTAAAACAACAGATATGTATTCCTTCACAGCTCTGGAGGCCGGAAGTCTGAAATCAAGGTATCAGCTGGGTCACATTCCCTGCAGAGGCTCTAGGGGAGAATTCTTCCTTGATTCTTCCCATTTTTGGTGGCTCCAGACATTCTTTGACCGCCTCAGTTTAGTCTCTACCTCCACTTTTCACAGAGCTTTTTCTGTGTGTCTCATTTGAACGAATGCTGAGACTGAAGGTGTACATATATGGGATTAAATCAAGAATGTTTTGCATGTTTTGATAGGAAGTTGAACTCATAGATAATGGGGCACATTTGAAGGATTTTAATCAAGGAGTAAAATTAAAAAGTTTCATTTATCAACAATGAAACTTTACTGATAAGTTCATTTTAAGCTTAATAAAGTCTATTTGTCAATATTGTCAAATAAGAATTGAATGGGTTAAAAACAGAGGCAGTGCATACAGTCAAGAAGTTATCTCATTAGCTCAGGAAGTAAATGGTGAAGGTCTAAATCAGAGTTTACAAACTCACAAAATGAATGAAACGTAGGTAAAGGTGAGAACTATAACCAATTGGAGAGTGTGTGCCTTCTCCCAAGTATGTGGCTGCTACTTATCTTCAGCCTGGGTTTTCCAGATCTCCTGATATTTCAAGACAAGTTGGAAATCTGGTTCTGTGTGTATGTAAAATCTTCCAATTTTTAATACTGCCAAATATTCATGTTAAAAAAAACATGCAGGTCAGACAAAACTCTCTGTAGGTTGGGTTTAGCCCACTGGCCACATTTTAAACTCTTTGGCCTAATATCTGATGAAACTCATTAAAATGATTGGCAAGACAAATAGATCTTTTGTACATAGAATTCATTGGATTTGATGATTGACTGAATGTAACAAGGAGAAGAAAATGGAAAAATGAGGATAACTTACCAGGTTTCCAGTGAGGGTGTCCAGGTAGATGGTAGTGCCGCTGCCTGTGGGAAGGGTTCTGCTTGCAGAGGCTTCCTCCATACTTTATCTCTTTGCTAAGTTCCCGAGAGTTGACATTACCTGATAAATAAGCCTGGAGAAATGATTAATTTGCTATGTATGATTTGGTCATGAAGTTGTTGATTAAAAACTTTATTTAGAAATCTACTCAAGCATAGAAGAACTGATGTATCTCTCACCTTCATCCCCCTCCCTCATAAATTAGATCTGTGAAATTACTAAATTAATAAAATAATTTATTAATCTGTACATGATATTTGCCCTTCATATAAAGTATTTATTTATATAGTCTATGCAAGGTATGCTTGTTTGTATAGATTCAGTAAATATAATCAAACACACTTCACTTAAACTATTTTCGTTGATTTTTAATATGAAAATATTGAATGTAAATTATGTTAATTATCTCGTGGCCTTGGAAAGTCACTAATTCTCTAGGGGAGTCTCAGGTTTAAAATTGTACTATCAAAAGCTAAGACTAGTTGATAGGCTGTTTGTCAAAACTAGCTTGCACAATGTTTAGAAATATGAACCAGTTGCCAACATTTAAAAGGTGAGTTTACATAAAAATCTGTATTTCTGGATTTTCTTGAAAAAGTGTAAGAGTGTAATACATAGCCTTCCATTCTCACATGGCAACAAGAAGCTCAAGATGAATAGTGCTTGCATTGAATAGATAGACCTGCAGTCATTTCCCTACACTTACTTCGACTATTTGACCTCTACAGGGCTTTAAGTTTATAATGTATGCACTAAATGTTCTGAAGAGTTACTGCTAGACCTAGAATTCTAACAATATTAGTGCATTTAGTAAGCACTCATATTATAGTTTTGAATAGCTGTAGTAAATGAAAAATTTGAGGAATTTTCCAGTTAAATTTAGGTGAAAGGACTTCCTTTTCTTCTTGCCTAAGTGTTTCAGGTAATTGTTTCTGTTTACTGGTAATATCAGACTTTGTACACAACATACTTTCTTTGAATTGTTTAATTAATAAAAATCAATACCACTTTTTATGTACTATATTTTATAATTGAGGAAACTCTTTGAGTTCTAAATTGATATATTCCTAACTACAATGCCTCATTTACCTGTGGAGTAAACAATGGAAGTTACCTAGCTCTTGTTCAACAGGTTGTTCCTGATTCAATATGTTCTGATAGCAACTGAAATTAAACAGTTCAGAGAAGGAAAATGTTTTATCTTCTTATAAAGGGCTATCTCTCATAGACTGTGACATTGCCTGTTTAATTAAATAGGACTAACTACTGTAGAACTTAAAGCTTTGAAACCCCACCCTTCGTAAGGGAAATCAGTTTCTAGGTTGTGGACAAAATTTACTGGCTAGCATGTTTCCAATGTTCTTGGATGCTTTCTAGTAGTTGTCACAAACAGTAACAGCATTTATTCTTCATTTCCTTTAAAGTAGACCTATTAAAGTCAGCAAAATCCCACATCTCCTTAAGAATCATTTTTAAATATTTTTATATGGTAAAAATTATGTAATTTATGTGAACTATAGAATAAATCATGCAATTTAATTTTTATTAGTTACCAAATTCAGGATTTCTCTTTGCAATTATAGATTTGAAGAGGGTGTTAATATGTATATTTAGTATGTAATATATTTGATGAGGAGTGTTGTCCATGAAACTGACTTATGAGTTGGTAGTCATAGCTCCACCTATAGCACCCCTTTACCCTCAAGTGTCAAAACAGGATCACAGTCAGTGTTGAAACAAGAGTGCAGGATGAATTAAAATCTGAAATCTTTCTCAAGGATATGAGGTGCTTTGCAAAATTTTATTTACATGTTAGGATATTTTAATGTGAATTTAAAAAATGGACTTGAATGATCTAGAGGAAGAGGTAAGTTTCTATATGACTATTAATTATACAGAAATTATGTTTGAATCAGGTAGAGTTTGAGTTTTACTGTGTTTTTGCTATCGGTGAGACAAAGCTTTTAGATTTTTCCCTTAAAAAAGTTTTAATTTATTCTTTTGTCCCTAATATATGTTTTTAATATTTGGAATGGTAATTATTGAAAAATTGGAAAAGGGCTCAGACTGCCTTGGGGAGAGGCAAAGGGATTAAAAAGATGTTTTGGGTTATAAGTAAGTCCTGAAAGCTGAAAATGATTCAGGAGTTCTTTGAAAAAGTTCAGACTTATTAAACAATTTTTTAATTGAATAATACAATATTCTAATAGAAGTACAAATCATTCTAAAATTCTTTGAAATTTAAGATAAAATTTTGGTTATGCTTGTTTTGACTTTGATAAGCTATTCACATAATTTCAACACACATTGTCCAACCCCTGTGAAGGTTGTGTAATACCTTAAACATGGAGCTTTATTAAGTAATTTGTGCTACTCTGTGATACTGATAGTTCCTGAAACTCCTTAGGCTGATGTGGCAAACAAGAGAGAACACTTTCAGTTTCAAAAAACTAGGTCTCATTTTAGTACTGAAAACCATTTGTGAAATTGGGGCACTTTTTGGCACGATAGTTATGTTGCTGCCAGAGTTGACTTTAGAGAAGCTTCCTATGGATTTTAGATTTTAACTATTGATATCCCTTGGGTGATTTGTTTAAGGAAGAACTATCTGTTCCTCTTGGGTTGCTTTACTGAGGAATTCAGTTTGAAGGCTGAATTCGGAGAGATTTTGCTGGCACAGGAGTTTTAGAGATGGTTTATTCTTTACACCTATGTCAGCTAAAACCACTTCCCAAGAGCAAATCCAGCCCCCTTACTTTATTCAACAGACCTAAAAATAGAGACCTAAATTTAGAGGACACGATGCTACTTTTAGCTTCCCTTCTCAGGAGAACAGCACTAGTACAGGAAAGATGCACACGGGTTTGATGATTCAGCATTTGGGTAAGGAGCTCATAAAGTTTAGGACAATTTTACCTAGCAAGTGCCCAGGTAACTCAGGTAAAAGTGAGTAACCCTTACGAACCCTCCACTGTGCAGAGGAGACCCGATCGATGTTCTCTTGTACGTGGGAGGTTAAATTTTGTCCAGACAACAGGTGACCTGAGATGCCTTCCTGTCCAAAGTCGAAAGTCCGGAAACAGTTGGCAGGACACTCAGGTACGGGCCCTGCAGGTCATTTTCTTACTGGAATGAAGGAGGCGGCCGGTTTTCCTAATTCCGCAGGGTCCCCTGGGGAATGACACAGTCAGGACTTCCGTGGGGTGTAGGTAGAAAGCTCTTGAGGGTCTGAGAGAGGAAAGCGCTATGGATAGGGGCAGGCTCTGGAGACGGCCCCAGGGCCAAGGGGGCGTGCCGCGCTCAAGCTCAACCCCCGGGGCTGTGTTGAGGGGCCTCCAGGGGAAGCCTCACTTTCTCTCTGGTCACCTGATGGTGGGTGAGGGTGGGAGGGGTTGTGGGCCAAAGCCCTAGTCGTCTAGGCTGAGCCGAGGCCGAAATTTTCTCAATCCCGAGTCTCTGGAATTCCAAAGGTGGGTGGTTTTGCCAGGTACAGCACCTGCCCCTTTAAGAGCAAGCACCCCGGACACGTCTACGAACCTCGCGCAAAGAAGGAGGGGAAATTTACCATGTCCCGCCTCCTAGCCTCCCTACGAAGATTGGCCGAAACCAAACTGAGGGGTGGGATGGCGATTAAAGAGCAAGTCTCAGGCTCTTGCAGGACTTGCTTGGACTTTCTCATCATCTGGACACAAGGCGTAACTTAGGGGTCGAGGCTTGTCAGTAGGCATCGTGGACACCTGAGGCCTGTGCGTTGTTTCTCCTCCGTGAACCCCCCTACAGCCGGCTCCACAGTGGTGTGGTCCGGTTGTCGGGTGCGGGTTTGGGTTCTGGATTGAACGCAGCGTGTTGTTTGCGGCTGATTGTTACTCAGTCAGGCCCTGGCTGCGGGAGCTGTATCCAGGGCAGCCCTGGCGCAATGGAGGAGCCCAGGACTGCCCCTCAGGCTTACTTGGGGCTGGTCCTGGAAAAGCTACGCTGGGTAAGGCCGGGCGCGATCAGGCCCAGGGGTCGCGGAAGCCGCCCAGGGGAGGAAGCAGCAGACTTTGACTTTGGGTCTGAGCGGCAGTGGTGGGAGGTCCCAGAGCCAGTCTTCATCTGCTAACGGGCCAGCTCGTGTCCGAAGCAGTAGCCAGGTTTGTGGGATGCTTGGGCCTTTTTTTTGTGTGTGTGTATGGTGGAAGGGGACCTGGAGATGAGGAAGGTGAAAATAACATTTGCTTAGTGGGACTTTACAAAGGTGTGTTAAATGTTTCCCGATTCTGAAAACAAATGATCCTTTCCCTGATTTTATTTATTTTGAACAGGGGTCAGTGACACGTAGTTCCCCCGACTGTAAGAAACTTAAGGACTGCTCCTCTGACATGAGTTCCTATTAGTGATGAAACTTCTTGTCCTGAAAGGACACCTAAGCCTGGAACGGGAGTAGGCATGCTAAATCTACATTTTCTTTTAAGATGCTGTTTTGAGATGCTTTACCATAAGCGAGATTGTTCCCTTCTTTCTGTTGTCTTGTTAATGTAAAAGCTCGTGTTAATGTAAAATCTGGAGATATTAAACTCCAAGTGTTCAAAATTATTAGGTTCAGTTTATAATCATGTTGCAAGGATTTTTCTATTTATAGGTATCTTTGTTGATATGTTTAGGGGCATTTATGAGGCCGTGTTTAAAAAAAACTATCTGCACAAAAAACTTACAAAACCCTTTTAAATATTGGGGCAGTTACAATTTTTGTAAATTAAAAAGTATAGTTGCCATGATACCCATATGTACTCTTATATGACAGTTTTATGAGGATTCTAAGCGAACTATGACATAATTTGGGCCACTGATGTCATGCCGTCTGTTAAGAGAGGCAAGACAAAAAAAAAGTACAAAGTAGAAACTGATGAAGTGCTTACTGAAAGGTATGGAAAGTGCTAGTGAAACTGAAGGGTGGGAGAGATTACATTTTCTGGAGTCTAGGAAAGCCTTTACAGGTTGAGGGAATAGTTTAAGCACCGGAGGCATGAAGCAGCATGGTATGTGCTGTGCACTAGGAGCTATATTACTAGAAGTGTCAAGTGGGCTCAGGGAGTGATGTGCAGTGCCGCTTCTGGGGACATGAATAGGTTCCAAGTAATAATGTGCGTGCTGGAGAGCCATTGTGCTTTAGTTTAGCACTTAAGCTAAAGTGAAGCCGAATTCTTCATTATGTAGCTGAAGCAAGACTGAAACATTTAAGTAAACTTTTACTAAATATATACCAAAAAAAGGGAAGAAAGAATAAGATACAGAGAATAAGATACAGAAAATTCAGTCTACACAGTATACCTTCCTCTTGGCTCCTAGGCTCTGTGTCATTTTAGGACCTGGCATGTTTTTATGTGCTAGGTGCCATTTTAGCACCCATCTGTATGTTTTCAAAGTCTGTGTCCCAAAAGACAATGACTGAAATAGAAATAAGGGTTTTGAGATCAAATACTGGTTTTCTTTTAGAGGTCCTCTTCCTTGATCTGTATGGTTGGCTTTGGGAAAGACCACTGTCCTTTCTGTATCAAGGGTGATAGACCATAACCATTTGCAGGAAATTTCCCATTTCAATTAACACAGACGAGCAGATTGTCCTCCTCTGCAGTGACCCCTCCAAAGATGTCCAAGAAGATGTGTCTAATAAACTGGTATTATAAAACTCAAAGTTTGAGTCACAGATTTTGTGAGTTATCATCATAGTAATATTTTTCTTGTTTTAAAGGTTGTGGCAGCATTACCTGAAGATATGAGAAAAAGTTCTAATCTCTATGGTTTTCCATGGGAATTGCTGATATGTGCAGCTATTGTTGGATTTTTTGCTGTTTTCTTGTTTTTGTGGAGAAGTTTTCGTTCGGTAAGTAACCAGTGCTACATACTAAGGGAATGTTCATTTTGTCTTCCATTTGAACAAATAATATGAGAAACTATTTTGTTTTAAGAAAACAGATTAGGTTGTAGTTATGTGGGTTACTCATGATAATGTGTGGCTACTAGAAACTAAACATAGGTTTAGAGGAATTTTTGAAGTGTTAAATTTTTTTAAAAGTTCTCTGTAGAACTGATATTAAACCTCTGCCTTTATTATTTATTTATGGTCTGTTTATTATTAATAGTATACTAGACATCTGTGAATATACCAATCAACTTGGAAACAAAGACATTGACTATCACTTATGTTTCAGAGATCCTCCCTCATTTTATCCCCCATGTGTCCGTACTAGAGGTAACCACGGCTTGGATCCTGTGTTGATTATTCCCGTGCCTTAAATTTTTTTTTGGTCCTGTCTACATGTATTTCTCACAAGTATAGTATGTGATTGTACTTGGTGTCACACTGTATGCCATGTTCTGGATCTTTTTTCTTCCATCCTATATTGCTAAGAGTCGTCTGTAGTTTTGGATGAGGCTTTAATTTTTTTCCATTTTGATTGCTCTAGACTTTTTGTAAGAATAGACTAAAGTATATAGATTTTATGGTCTTGGACATTTGGGTTGTTTTCAGGTTTTTTTCTATTACTGGTAGTGGTGCTGTGTATATTTTTTTAATTAAAAGTTTTTTTTAAATTATAGTTTACATTCAGTGTTACTTTTTTTATTAATTTCAGGTGTATAGCTTCAACAATCGTTGAAGACAATCGTAAACTTTACAAAATGTTCCTCCTGATTTTTCCAGTACCCATCTGTTATGTATATTTTTACACATATCTCCTATTACATATTTTAAAGTTTCTTTTGAGAATATACTTAGGTGTGAGATTACTGGGTTATAGAGTATATGGAGGTTCTGTTTTTAAAAGGTAATGTCAGTTGTTTTCCATATTGTACCAGTTTACACCCTACCAGCAATATACATGAGGTCTAGAGATCTATTTGACTTTCGTCCTTTCCAACACTGTTCTTTTGTCACTTGAATGGGTATAAAATTGTATTTTATCATGGTCTTGATTTGAATTCCTTGATCACTAATGAGATTGAAATCTCTTACTGAATTTACTAGCCATGTGTATTTGTTATTTTGGGAAATAATTGTTCTTTATGTCTTTTGCCCATGTTTTTATTAAGTAGTTTGTTATTTTTTATTTTTAGTTGTTCTTTGTATATTCTTGATGCTATCATTGTTGCTTATGTGTATGGTAAATGTCCCAGTATGAAACATCTTTTCATTTTCCTTAAGATGTTTTCTGATGAGCAGATATTCTTAATTTTAAAATTTTGCTTTGAACATGTAAGTACTTGATTCATCTTGAATCCAGTTTTTTGTCTGATAAAGGATAGGGATTCAGTGTAATTTTTCCTCCATAAAATAAAAGCATTTTTTCCAGCTTCATGTATTGAATAGCCCCTCTTTTCCCTACTTATCTGCTATGCCATATATTAGAGTTCCACATAGATGTACACCTTTTTTGCAGTCTAAATTTCTATTTTTTTAATCTGAGATCTTTTATCATTTTTTAATTGTGGGAAATTTCTTCTGCATTTTACATTTTTTAAAAAAGATTTCATTTATTTATTTTTAGAGGGGAAGGTAGGGAGAAAGAGAGGGAGAGAAACATCTATGTGTGGTTGTTCCTCATGCACCCCCTTCTGGAGATCTGTCCTGCAACCCAGGCATGTCCCCTGACTGGGAATCGAACTGGTGACCCTTTGGTTCTCAGGCTTGCACTCAGTCCACTGAGCCACACCAGCCAGGGCTGCATTTTACATTTTAATTTTCTTTTTTGGGACTACTATGTTTTAGATATTAGCCCTTATACTTATCTTTTAACTTAAAAATTTTTTTTGTACTTTCCTGTTACTTTTTGAGGTAGTCCCTGAATCTGATCAATTCACTAATTTATCCCTCATATTTACCCATTCTACTATAACTTGGCTTTTATGGTCTATTTTTTAAAAAGATTTTATTAATTTATTTTTAGAGAGAGGGGAAGGGAGAGAGAAAAAGAGGGAGAGAAACATCAATATCTGGTTGCCTTTTGTACTCCCTCAACTGGGGATCTGGCCTGCAACCCAGGCATGTGCCCTGATTGGGAATTGAATCGATGACTCCTTGGTTTGCAGGCTGGCACTCAATCCACTGAGCCACACCAGCTGGGGTTGTAACTTTGCTTTTCAATTTTGTCTCTTTTAACTTTATCCCTATAACTCTTCTCTAGATGATTTAAGTTCCCATTGTTTTTTACACTTGCTTATATTTCCTCAACCCTAAATCTGATCTCTCTATAAATGGATTTTTCCTTCATTATTTGAGCGAGAGGTTAAAGAATAAAAAGGTTGTGTTTACTGTTTCTTTGTAGTCAGTTTCAATCCATGACCTAGTGGTACATTTCTCAAATCGTGTTTTTTTGTGTGTTAGCACTAGGGGACATGATAGTAGGGACTTGTTGAAATAGTTTGTTTTAGGGTCAAATCTGTTTCAGGAACAATGGTCTAAATGAAATTAAACAGGTATTTTTTTAACATTATCATTTTCATTTATTAACACTTACTATATTTTTCCCAAAACATTTTAAAAATATTTTATTGATTATCTATTATAGCTGTCCCATTACGCCCCCCTCCATCCCCGTCCACCCTGCACACCCTCCCCCACCCACATTCCCCGCCTCTAGTTCATGTCCACGTGTCGTAAGTTCTTTAGCTTCTACATTTCCCATACTATTCTTGCCCTCCCCCTATTTTCTACCTACCATCTGTGCTACTGATTCTCCGTACCTTTTACCCCTCTCTCCCCCTCCCACTCCTCCGTTGCTAACCCTCCATGTGTTCTTGATTTCTGTGGTTCTGTTCCTATTGTAGTTGTTTGATTAGTTTTAAACAGGTATTTTTAAAATACAGTTATTTCAAAGTCTTTAATATGCTAATATACAATGTGAAATTTTAATAGGTATTAATATGTATTTTTCTCATTGCACATGTCATTGATTTGGATATCATTTTTGTGAAGTTGCCTTTCTTTTGGCTAACTGAAATTCATACTAAGGCAACAAGAAAAGTGTTATTTTTAAGTTGGCAGTATAAATTAAATATATCTGTATTTACTTGAATGTTGTTTTAATGTAATTTTGTTTAAAATTTATTTCAGGTTAGAAGCCGACTTTATGTGGGTAAGCTCTTTTTTCTACTTTAGACCTCACCATGTTTATAATTTTAAACAAAAAAATTTACACATGATATTGTTAATTTTTTAAAAATTTATTCAGACCCTGGCTGGTGTGGCTTAGTGGAATGAGCGGCAGTCTGTGAACAGAAAGGTCACTGGTTTGATTTCTGGTCAGGGCTCATGCCTGGGTTGTAGGCCAAGTACCTGGTTGGAGGCATGCTAGAGGCAACCAGTTGATGTTCCTTTCACACATCAATGTTTCTCTCTCTCTTTTTCCCTTCCTTCCCCTCTCTCTAAAAACAGATAAATAAATAAAATCCTTAAAATAATTTTATTGGGGACTTCCGGCCAAAATAGAGGTGTAGTTAGACACACTCTGCCTCCTTGCACAACCAAAAAAAGGACAATAACAAATTAGAAACAAAAAACAACCAGTAGTGCCAGAAAATTGAACTGTATGGAAGTCAGACAACCAGACAGTGAAAGTAGACACATTCATCCAGGCTGGTAGGAGGGGCGGAGTCTGATGGCCAGGCAGAGAGGGGTTACAGCACAGTGGTGGCTGGGGGACCTGGGCGTGCAAGGCAGCAGCTGGTGGATCCTGGCCGCGCAGGTGGCTGGTGGTCAGGCGGTCACAAATTTGAGCACCGATAATCCAGGTGAAACTGGGGAGCGAGACAGACCATGCAACCCAGGGTCCCAGTGTGGGGAAAGAAAGCCTCAAATGACTGATTGAAAACACCTGTGGGGGTCGAGGTGCTGAGAGAACCTCCCAGCCTCACAGGAGAGTTCGTTGGAGAGACCTACAGTGTCACAGGACATACACCAGCCCATCCACACAGGAATCAGCACCAGGAGGGCCCAGTTTGCTTGCGGGAAGTGAGGGAAATGACTGAAATCTGGCAGAGAGCGGAGTAAGCGCCATTGTTCCCTCTTGGACCCCTTCCCCACATACAGCGACCCAACCCAGCAACTGGGTTGCCCCACCTGGGTGAACACCTAAGGCTCCGCCCCTCACTATGCAACAGGTGCATCAAGACAAGAAAAAATGGCCCAAACAAAAGAAAAGATCAAAGCCCCAGAAAAAATACAACTAAGCAATGAAGAGATAATCAACCTATCAGATGCACAGTTCAAAACACTGGTAATCAGGATGCTCACAGAATTGGTTGAATTTGGTCACAAATTAGATGAAAAAATGAAGGCTACACTAAGTGAAATAAAGGAAAATGAGATAAAGGAAAAAGGGAACCAATAGTGATAGGAAGGAAACTGGGACTCAAATCAATGGAGTGGACCAGAAGGAAGAAAGACACATCCAATCAGAAAAGAATGAAGAAACAAGAATTAAAAAAAAAATGAGGAGAGGCTTAGGAACCTCCAGGACATCTTTAAATGTTCTAACATCTGAATTATAGGGGTACCAGAAGGAGAAGAGGAAGAGCAACAAGTGGAAAGGTTATTTGAACAAATAATAAAAGAGAACTTCCCCATTCTGGCAAAGGAAATAGACTTCCAGGAAGTCCAGGAAGCTCAGAGAGTCCCAAAGAAGTAGGACCCAAGGAGGAACACACCAAGGTACATCATAATTACATTACCCAAGATTAAAGGTAAGGAGAGAATCTTAAAAGCAGGAAGAGAAAAGGAGACAGTTACCTACAAAGGAGTTCTCATCAGACTATCAGCTGATTTCTCAAAAAAGACCTTGCAGGCAAGAAGGGGGTGGAAAGAAGTATTCCAAATCATGAAAGGCAAGGACCTACATCCAAGATTGCTCTATCTGGCAAAGCTATCATTTAGAAATGGAAGGGCAGATAAAGTGCTTCTCAGATGAAGTCAATTAAAGGAGTTCATTATCACCAAGTCCTTATTATATGAAATGTTAAAGGGACTTATCCAAGAAAAAGAAGATAAAAAAATTGTACAGTAAAATGACAGCAAACTCACAATTATTAACAACCACACCTAAAACAAAAGCCAAAACAAACTAAGCAAACAACTAGAACAGGAACAGAATCACAGAAATGGAGATCACATGGAGGGTTATCAACTGGGGAGTGGGAGGGGGAGAGAGGAGGAAAAAATATAGAGAATAAGTAGCATAGATGGTAGGTAGGAAATAGGAGGATGGTAAGAATAGTATGGGAAATGTAGAAGCTAAAGAACTTATGACACATGGACATGAACTAAAGGGGGAAATGTGGGTGGGAGAGGGTGTGCAGGGTGGACGGGAGTGAAGGGGAAAAATGGGACAACTGTAATAGCATAATCAATAAAATATATTTAAAAAGTAATTTTATTGAGTAATATTGGTTAATAATATATAATTTTTAGGCATATAAGATTATAATCCCACATATGTGTACTCTATTTAGAGTGCTACCACCTGAAGTCTAGTTTCTGTCCATCACCATATATCTGACCATCTTTTTTTTTCTTTTCAAATTTTTTTTTATTTAAATGAATGTTCAAGTACAGTTTTCACCCCCTTACTCCCATTCAAGTCCTCCCACCCCCCCTCCCTACCTCCCACCCAATCAAGCCCTCCCACCCCATATCTGACCATCTTTACCCACTTTCCCTTCTCCCTACCCACCTTCCTCACTGGTAACCATCATTCTGTTGTTTGTATCTTATGAGTTTTTTTTTTGTTTGTTACTTTTTTTTTATATTACACATATGAGTGAAATCACATGGCTCTTGTCCTTTTTTGTTTCATTTATTTCACTTAGCATAATACTTTAAGATTTATTCATGTTGTCACCTGTGGCAGTATTTCATGTTTTTTAAAAATCCTCACACGAGGATATGTTTATTGATTTTAGAGAAGAAGTGGGCTGGGGAGGGGAGAGAGAGAAGAAGACGAGAGACAAAGAAAGAGAAACAAACATTAGTCAGTTTGCCTGCTGTACGTGCCCTGACTGAGGGTTGAACCAGCAACCTAGGTATGTGCCCTGACCAGGAATCATACCTGCAGCCTTTTGGTGTACAAGCCGATGCTCCAACTGAGCCACCTTGTCAGGGTAGTATTTCATCTTTTTTAGGGCTGAGTAGTATTCTGCTACATGTATTTTATGCTGTGTAAATACACATCACATGTTTAACCGGTCATCTGTCAGTGGATACTTAGTTGGGTATTGTAAATAATGTTGCACTGAATATAGAGGAACATGTATTTTTATGAGTAAATGTTTCCATATTTTAACTTTTTGTTTAGAAAGAGAGAAAAAGCTTGCTGTAGAACTTTCTACACTAATTGAAGAAAAATGTAAACTACTTGAAAAATTCAGCCTTGTAGAAAAAGAGGTAAGACATTTTTGAAAATATTAACATTCATTTTAGAGTCAGAGAACTTTATATCAATACTTCTCGATATAGGTACTTCTATCTCTGTAAGTTCAAGATTATTAATGCTTTTTTTGCAAAGTATAAGAATTCAGTTGTTCTTCATACTAGGTTTCAATTTCTTTTCCTGATTAATGAATTCAAGCACTTTTTTATATGTCTTTTTGGCCATTTGGATATCATTTTTATAAAGTTGCCTTTCTTTTTTCTTTTTTTTTAAACTTTTTAATGGAATAGCTTTCTGTTTTTTTTTTTTCTGTTTTGATATGTAGGATTTTTTCTAATATTTTGGGTATGATTCCATTGCCAGATATATGTATTGCAAGTATCTTCCACTCTCTGTTTGCCTTTTGATGTCAGATGGTATCTTGGTAAGCAGAAGTTTTAATTTTAACACAGTCTAATTGTGAATCTTTTCCTTATGATGACTGTTGTTTTCTACTTAAGAAGTTTGTTTATATATATATAAAGTTTATTTTTTATAGATTCACGTTAACAAGCAATATATCTTTTTTAAATTTTGTTTATTTATTTTTAGAGAGGGAAGAGAGGGAGAAAGAGAAAGAGAGAGAAACATTAATGTGCGGTGGCTCGGGGCCGTGGCCTGCAACCCAGGCATGTGCCCTGACTGGGAATGGAACCTGCAATGCTTTGGTTTGCAGCCTGCACTCAATCCACTGAGCTACACCAGCCAGGGCTTACTTAAGAAGTTTTTGTCTACCCAAGGATATGAAGATAATCTTCCATGTTATCTTTTAGAAACTTTATTGTTTTACTCTTCTTTTTAGTTTTTGTGTTAGTTTGCTAGCTCTCTCATAACATACAGATTGGGTGACTTACGCAAAGGAATTAATTTTCTTCACATTTTTGGAGACTAGAAGTTCAGGACCAAGGCGTTGGCAGGTTTGGTTTCCTGAGGCCTCTCTCCTTGGCTTGCAGACAGCAGCTCAAATGGTCTTTTCTCTGTGCTGGTGCTTGTTTTTGGTATTTCTCTGTGTGTCTGAGTTTCCTCTTCTTATAAGGAGTCAGATTGGATTAGGGCCCACCCTAAAGGCCCAGTTTAAATTTAATCACCTCTTTGAAAGGGCCTATCTCTACATACAGTCAAATTCAAAGTAAGGATTGGAGCTTCAACGTATGAATTGGGGGTAGAGAGAATAGTTCAGCCCAAATTTAATTAGTCCTTAATCTATCTGGAATTGAATTTGTTATGTTATAATTTGGAGGACAAGATTTAATGTTTTTCACATGAATATTAAGTTAACCAGTATTATTTATTGAAAAGACCATCTTTTCCTTTTTTTTAAAGTATATTTTGTGATTATGTTATTACAGTTGTCTCAATTTTTCTCCTTTTGCCTCCCTCTCCCTGGCACCCCCATCGTTCTAGCAATCCTCCTTGCTTTAGTTCATGTCCATGAGTCATAAATATAAGTTGTTTGGCTTCTCCATTTATATACTGTTTTTATCCCCCCCCCTTCTACTTTGTATCTACCAATTATGCTGTTTATTCCTGGTAACGTTTCTCCCATTCTCCTCCCTACCCCCGCTGATGACCTTCCAAATGATCTCCAAACCTGTGATTCTGTTGCTATTCTGCTGGCTTATTTTTTTTTTTAAGATTTAGTTGTTGATAGTTCTGAATTTGTTGTCTTCTTAATGTTCGTAGTTTTGATCTTGTTTTTCTTTAAATAAGTCTCTGTAGCATTTCATGTTATAATGGCTTTGTGATGATGAGCTCCTTTAGCTTGACCTTATCTGGGAAGCACTTTGACTGTCCTTCCGTTCTAAATGATAGCTTTGCTGGGTGGAGTAATCTAGGTTAGAGGTCCTTGCTTTTCATCACTTTGAATACTTCTTTCCAGCCCCTTCTTACCTGCAAGGTTTCTTTTGAGAAATCAGCTGATGGTCTTATGGGAACTCCTTTGTAGGTAACTCTCTTCCTTTCTCTTGTTGCTTTTACAATTCTCTCTTTGTCTTTAACCTTTGGCATTTTAATTATGATGTGTCTTGGTGTGGTCCTCTTTGGGTCCAACTTGTTTGGGACTCTTTGTGCCTCCTGGACTTGTATGTCTATTTCCTTTGCCAAGTTAGGGAAGTTTTCTTTCATTATTTTTTCAAGTAAATTTTCAATTTCTTGCTCATTCTCTTCTTCTTCTGGCACCCCCTATCATTCAGATGTTGACACATTTGGAGGTGTCCCAGAGTCTCCTCATACTGTCTTCGTTTTTTTTTTTAAATTCTTGTTTCTTTATTCTTTTCTGGTTGAATATTTATTTCTTCCTTATATTCCAAATTGTTGATTTGAATCTTGGCTTCCTTTGCTTTACTGTTGGTTCCCTGAAGATTTTTCTTTATTTCATTTAGAGTAACCTTCATTTCTTCCCTTATGTTGTTGCCATACTCAGTGAGTTCTCTGAGCATCCTGATCACCAGTGTTTTGAGCTCTACATCTGATAGGTTGGCTGTCTCTGTTTCATTTAGTTCTTGTTGTGGAGTTTTGTTCTGTTCTTTCATTTGTGCTTTATTCCTTTGTCTCCTCAATTTGGCAGCCTCCCTATGATTATTTCTGTGTATGAGGTAGAGCTGTTTTTACTCCCTATAAAAGGCACCTGGCTGGATGGTTGTGGCTTCCTTAAATTCTTGGTTGTTGGATTTCCATATAGTTCGATTTTCCATATAGTTCGGGGTGTTATTTGTTTTGAGGTTTAGTTGTAATTCTTTTTATGGTTATGTGAGGAGGCAAAGAGACTCTATCTATGACTCCATCTTGACCGGAACTAAGTTTTCTTTATATATTTTCATTCACCAAACCCATTCAGATACTCACAAATCAGAATTACTAGGGCTTATTATGGATAATTTAGTTAAGCAGTCATCACACTGAGAAGCAAAAAGTACTCGACACTGAGATGTGATGATAGAATAAACCTGGAAAAACATCTTCCAATGGGCTCTTCCATTGGCTACTTGGGATGTTAAACTATATTGATAGATCACCTGTCTATTTTCTGAACCTATGACAAGAGACTATATAATTGTAGCCTAAAAAATTAATAGTCTTACATGAGAATGAATACAGAAAAGATGGGGGAAAGTGACAAGGAAGGAGACAGAAGGAACATTTTTTAAAAAACAGAAAGAAAGCTAGAATGGCACGGTATTACTAAGACCAATAAATGCTTTCAAGAAGACACATTAATTAATTATGGCAAAGAAACCGTGAAGCATGAGGATTGAGTAAAGGCCAGTGGGTCTGGAGATTTAGTTTGAAATCACACTGTTGTTGGTTTTAATAGAATGTTGACATTGGATGAATGGTATCTGTGGCTCCGCTATGAAATAAGACCTGATTGTATTCCCTAGCGTGGGGTTCACCAAACTTCACTTCTGTCGTTCTGACCGTTCCAAAATTTTCAGCTCCTCCAGGAAGCTGTCCCTGTTTCATCCAGTGAAACAGTTGTCAACTCCAGTGACGGTAGTGTACTTGACCCCAGCCCTTCTGTGTCCAATTTTAAATGAACTTATCTCTCAAATAACCAATATTAATCCCTTATCCTATAATTCATTGTTGATCTGCAGATGCATTCATTTCACACTTATCAGTGCAAGACTGTGATTCTGAAAAATGTTACAATTTCGGTGACCTGGCTAATGATGTACAGAAAATAACGTGAACTTGATGCATTCTGTAAAAGAACTAATTCCGCAGTACAATTAATGAGAGATGAAAATATCCTCTGTCAGTCACTGAAACCTCTTTTCATTTTGAGTGTGTATGTACATATGGTTTTGCTCCAGTAATAGTGTGGGAGTTCAGACAGGTTATATTTTAGATGCTGTGTCGGATCTCCCAGTCTTGAGTTTGCTTCAAAGATCTTTTCAACCAGGTAGTTTCTTCTCGATATTTCCACATCCCTGTTCATGGAGCAGCGTGACAGCTTTGATATTCTATTTCTGACCCTTTTTTTTTTTTTTAAACGATGTAACTCAGGAATAGCCTTAGGTAAGCACCAGGGCTGGGCAACCTATGTGAACCAGGTTGATGGAGCTTCATATATAATGCCTCTGCTCTGTGGCTCTGTGTGGGTGGGTGGGTGGGGCTCAGAAAAGGGACAATGGCCACTGCCTTCCCTCTGGAATTTTGTCCAGTTGGAAGCTGTCTCCTGGCACTCACCCTGCCAGACTCTTCAGTTTCTTCCCATATGCCACTGGTGCCCTTCTAGCTGCTGCTCCAGTGCTAGAGCCCAGAGGGAGTGAGTTTGCATAAGTCTTAAGTCCTTTGTGGGCTCTTGAGAAGGAGACATCTGATAATCTTGCAGTTTCTTCCATCACCCCCAACCTTCACTGGTTTTTACAGCTAAAAGTTGAGGGTGGGGGTTCCTATCTTCCTGGCCCTGGAACTGCCAGGGCTCTGGGCTGTGTGGTCTGGTGTGAGGCTGGGATCCTTTGCTCCTGAGATATTCCTCTTGATTTTCATCTACCACATGTGGGTGTGGGACTGCCTCTTCTGTGTCTCTTCATATCTGCTCCTCCTGCTTGTCTGAATGAATGTGTTTGGGTTATCAGACTTCCATATAGCTTGATTTTCTGACACTCCTGGGTGATAGTTGTTTTGTAGTTTACTTACAATTTTTGCTGTGGTTGTGTTTACCTACACCTCTATCCTGACCAGAAGTCCAAACCTGTCGATGCCTCAGAGCTGTTCAAAGTTCTGTTCCTCCTGTTTGTGTATCTTTTCTTAAATTTATTCCCTGGTATCTGATGATTTTAAAAACTATTATAAATAATTTTTAACAGCTTTGTTGGGAAATTATTCACGTATTATACAATTCACTCATTTAAAGTGTACAGATGAGTGGCTTTTAGTACCACATTACCATAAAAAATTTCTACATTACCACAAAAAATTTCAAATGTTTTTATTACTCCCAAAAGAAACACTGCACCCCTTAGCTACCAGCCTTCACCCAGTCTCTCCCATTCCCAAGTCCAAGACAATCTACTTTTTATTTCTATAGATTTGTCTATTCTGGATTCCATTTCACATAAATGGAGTCATTTAACATGTCATTTTTGCCTGGCTTTAAAAAAATTTAGCAAAATGTTTTCAGGGTTCATTTATGTTATGTATAGATTGGCCTATTCTGGACATTTCATATGAATAGAATCATAATATGTGGTCCTTTATGCCTTGCTTTTTTTTCACTTACATAATGTTTTGAAGGTTGATCTATGTTGTAGTATGTATCAATATTTAATTTTTTTTGCTAAATAATATTTTGTATCACATTTGTCAGTTGATGGACATTTGGGTTATTCTCCTTTTTGGCTATTAAAAATGATGTTGCTATGGACATTAATGTACAGGTTTTTGTGTGGATATATATTTTCAGTTCTTTTGGATAAATATAATACCTAGAAGTGGAATTGCTATATCTATATTTAACTTTTGAAAGAACTACCAAATTGTTTTCCACAGTGACTGTGCCAGATTCTATTTCCACCAGCAGTGTGTGAGAGTTCATCTTCTCCACATCCTTCCCAGCACTTGTTAAATGTATCTTTCTGATTACAGCCAGTGTCTGACTAAAAGCTCCATTATTTGTCCTCTGGGAGTCTATTTCTCTTGCTCACTTTTCCCCTTGGTTCTCAGTCACGTCTTACCTTCTTGAATACTGGGTTATTGTATCAGTGATAGTATAACAAATATTATATAGATAATTTTGAAGAGGATAATACTGTATTTTTCTCCAGTGAGGATTTATTATTGCTTCTCATAGGCAGGTGGGCTAGGGGCATTTGAAATCTTAGATTACTCTAATCACAGATTGAGATGTTTGGAAACTTGGCCTGAGTTCAAAGGAAACTTTCTGGTTTTGACTTGCTTATAAGGTAGCCTGTACGGGTTGGTATTAGTGTACTCCTGCTGCTGCAAAAATTACCGCAAATTTAGTGGCATAAGACAATACAAATTTATTCAGCTGTAGTTGTGGAGGTCAGAAATCTAAAATCAGCCTTCTAGGACTAAAATGAAGGTATCAGCAAGTCTGTTTCCTTGTGGGCATTCCAGGAGGGAAGCTGTTTCTTGACTCTTCCACCTTCTGCAGGCTGCCCACAGTTCTTGGCTCAAAGTTGCACCACTCCATTTTCTGCTGCTGTCGTCACGTCATGTTATCTCCTAACTTTGATCCTCTTGCCTTCCTTTTACAAGAGCTTTTGGGCCCACCAATATAATCCCATATATTCACTGCAGCCCAAAATCCTTAACGTAATCACATCTGGAAAATTGGGATGAGGGTGGAATTTGGAGAGGTCATTATTCAGCCTGCCACAGCGTCCCTTTCTAAAATTTGAGCTTCATGGCTCTTCCCACTCATCAGCTCCTGAACTCCAAATTTTGTCTTCTTAGCTCCCATTTCTACTAAAATCTCTGCTCAGTTTCTTAGCCTGTTGTTCTTTATTTTTGTGTGTGATGGGGCTGGGGTGGCACTGTCAAATGCTGGACTTGCTTTTCTGAGTATTTTGTATCTGTTACACATTGTTTTTTAAAAAAAGATTTTATTTATTTATTTTTAGAGAGAGGGGAAGAGAAGGAGAAAAAGAGAGAGAGAAACATTGATGTGGGAGAGAAACATCAATTGGTTGCATTTCCTACCCCCGCAACTGGGGACCTGGCCTGCAACCTAGGCATGGGCCCTGGCTGGGAATTAAACAGGTGACTTTTTGGTTTGCAGGCAGGGCATACCAGTCAGGGCAACATTTTTACTTTTGTTAACTCTCTGATGCCTTCAGACATTTCCTGTCTTTTGGTATTTTGGTCCAGCTGTTTTTCTTGTTCTTAGTGGGAAGGTTGATCTAAAACAAACTGGTCTTCCATTTACTCACTCTTTAGAAAAGCATTCAAGTATCAGTGCATTTTACTAAACCCTTTAGCACTGTACGTTTCCTTGTCTTTATTTTACATTGTTCTTGATTGTTCTTTCTATTTTAAAAATATTTTATATTCCCTACTTGCTTTATTTGTTATTTAATTTGAATGAAAAGTGAAAATGTCTGATGGCCACTTAGTATAAATTTCTCTTTAACCGGTAGGTGGACTTTGGACAGCTCTGTCAGTTTCAGGTGTGCATTTCTGCCATTTGCTGCCCAAGCTAGTTCGCTGTGATATGTTGGCTGCCCTGGCTTGGTTTGTTATAGTGGTCAAACTTGAAGGACTTAAGTAAATCCAAATAAATTCAACATACCTGTGGAAGCAGATTCTATCTGCTTCTTAGACACCTATCCAGATACAGTTCGTAATACAAGTGGTAGAGTTTTTACTTACAGTGTTGCTTTCTTTCAGTATCAAGGCTTAGAGTCATTAAAGGATTCCAGCTTTGAGAAGGAGTCAACAAAAGGTCAAAATTTGGAGGTAAAAATAAATAGTATAATTATGAAAGCTGGGGGAATATTCTTACTAGATAGTATCAACTTTAAAAATTAATATATCTTCTCAAAACTATTTCACAGGAAATGTAAAAGAGTATCTCTGGGTGTTAAACTTAAAAAAAACTTAAATATAGGAAATAGAACATTAGTAAGTAGCATAAACTGTTTTAAATATTTGAGCTGTTTTTGCTAACTTGTTTTGAGTGCAGTGTTGAGTTTATTGGAATCTAGGGCACTATGTATTTTTATTCTTCATTCCTGGGAAATGTACTAGGGTGATTTTTTTTTTTTTTTTACTTTGCTCCAGAAAGAAAAATATAGAATTGATTTTTATCAATATAGGAATAGCAAGTATGTAAATTGTAGCAGTACTTGCCTTTACTTCATCCTCAGTAAATTAGCAGCTGAGTAGAATTAGACCAGAGATGAATATAAGCAGTGATGTGCTGATAAATATTGGGTTGGCCGAAAAGCTGGTTTGGTATTTTCTGTACGATGGCTCTAGTAGTGCTTAGTTGTCTGTAACTTCATTTGAAATAATATTGTTAAATCGTATTGTGACAGCTGTCATATCAGCATGCATTTAAAAAAAAAACTAAGCAAAATTGGTGAATTTTTGTATAGTCATTTTAATATTGATTGCAACATTTTGGCATATTATGCTTTATTATTGCAGGAAAGGTAAAAACACAGCTGAAATGTAAAAAAAAGATTTGTGCAGTGTATAGAGAAGGTGCTGTGACTGATGTGTCAAAAATGGTTTGCAAGTTTCTTGGTACTGTTGACATTTTGGCCAAATAACTCTTTTCTGTAGGACTGTCTTATGCATTGGAAGATGTTTAGCAGCATCCATGGCCTCTACCCACTATAGAAGCTAATAGCAGGAGGTAGCGGACATACTCAAAATATCCAAATCAATAAAGTTATTGATGAAAATGAAAAATGTATCTTTTATTTTATGGAAAAACTAAATGGACTTTTTGGCCAGCCCAATATTTAACAACTGGCTATCTGAAAAACAGGGGCTGTTATTTGTAACATTTGCTGAGTTCTGTTGTGTAAACACTCTGACCATGACCAGTTTCAACAGGTCAACGTGATATCACTGAATGTAGACTTTGGAGGAGGTATGCATAACTGGCCCTCCGGAGCCAGGCATGATTTGGTTAATAGGTAGGAGGGAAGGTGTTGTAATTTGTCACTTGGCTAAACCCCAACAGACAGATTACCCTAGGTAATGGGAGTGCCTTCCTACTGATTTGAGATGGAAGTGTTAGAAAATGTTTACTAATATTAAAGGAGAGAACAATAGACGTGCTCCCTGTGGTGTATGTGTATTCAGTCAGTCCGTCTCAGCAGTTCTCAATCACCAATGTCTGTAATCATCAGAAAGTCTATGTGGAGTGATTCAGAATTTCCTACTAAAGCCTAAAGTAAGTTAGAAATTGAATTCTAAATGAATTCTCAACGTTTTTTTTCTTCATTTGTTACCTATTAAAATCCTTCAGAACTGTTGAGATTGTTATATTTTATTTGTTGACCCTCTCTTTTAATTGTTGTTCTAGTAGTAATTTATTAGTTTAATTAAAAAAATTTTAAGACATTTAGTATGCTAAAAAAGAAGAGCAAAAAAGGGAGGGTGAAGGGATTTTACTCAAGCTTGGTGAGGTTGTGGATAAAGTAAAACACCAATTTATTCTCATGATACTGAATTTACTTAAGCTAACAGTAAGAGCAACTCAATTTTTACTTTAAAATGAAAATCTTAGAGGTTTTCCTTTAGTTTTAGTAATTTTTAAAAATGTTTATTTTCAAGATTGGTAAGTATAATTGAATATAAACTAATATGCAACTTAAAAACTTTGATGGTTGAACCTGTAGATAAAATCAGAACTGATATAGTAATTTTGATTCAAGTAAGAGGATTCACATATGAAATGGTCAAAGTTGGGGAAATATATATAAATAAGTTTTTTAACCACTGTAATGTAGTATGTACTTGTTCTACTTTTATTTTGTCCTACATTAAATTTTTTAAATTTTTGGCTTATTTTTCTAACAAGTTTGTTGAAGGTTCACAAATATCAGATGTATGTTTATTATAGTATTCAATATCCAATTGGAATAATCCAATAACTAATCATTTTATATTCGAAAGGTCACAGAAGATATGTCTTGATTCAGTGTAGATTATTATGAAATAATTTTGATTGGTTTTTGAATTTATTTTATTATGTCTTTAATTTTATTAAATTGGATTTTTCCCTCATTTTTGCTTTTATATTGCTTTAGAGCAGAGGTTGGGAAACTAGACTCTGGGCTTTCCGCCTGTTTTTGTAAGTAAAACTGGATTGGAACACAGCCGTGCTCACTCATTTACATGTTGTCTTTGCTTTCTCCCTGCATACGTGGGGTTGAGTAGAGGAGACAGAGACTGCGTGGCCTGCAAGCCTAAAATACTTATTTTCTGACTCTTTATAGAAAAAGTTTGCTGACCCCTGCTAGAATTGCAGTTATTTCAACATTATAAAATGAACAAATATGGAAACTAAACTTACTTATCTTACAGTATATGTTTTATTATACTTAACTGATTTACCCTAACCAAAATTTCCTAGGTGTGTCTTATAAAGTTGGCTTCCTCTTTCAGGCAACCTGTGAAAAGCTGAACAGTTCCAAATCTGAATTTGAGGATGAAATACTCTTTCTAGAAAAAGAGTTAAAGGACGAGAAATCTAAACATTCTGAACAAGATGAACTGGTAAGGCTTCTGTGTTTGAGAAGATTGTAGGTAAAAGAAAGTTATTCCATTTTTAAAAATTATGATATCATTTAAAGCAGCAATTTTTAATCTCTTTCCTCTCACGGCACATGTAAACTAATTACTAAAATTCTGTGGCACACAAAAAAACCCTATATATTTTGCTGATCTGACAAAAAATATGTATAATTTTGATTCATTCACACCAGACAGCTGTTGTTGTATTGGCTATTGTATTGGCTATTGTAATTTTTTTATATGACAGTATAAGGAAAAAGAGGTCAATGCCCCTGAATAAGTAGTCAGATATTGCATGTTGTAAAAATTCTTACATCACACCAGTAGAAAACACTGGTTTAAAATGTTGCACATACAGTAAGAAGTTTAAAGAATACAGAAGGCTGTAAAGTAGAGAGTTAAACATTTTTTTAAAGATTTTATTTATTCATTTTTAGACAGAGGGGAAGAAAAGGAGAAAGAGAGGGAGAGAAACATCAATGTGTGGTTGCTTCTTGAACTCCCAGTACTGGGGATCTGGCCTGCAACCCAGGCATGTGCCCTGACTGGGAATCGAACTGGCGACCCTTTAGTTCACAGGCCTGCACTCAATCCACTGAGCTATACCAGCCAGAGCGAGAGTTAAAAGTTTTGAATCCACTAACTCTTTTTCATTTGCTAGAGGTTACCATTATCACGTTGAGTTTCTTGCAGTCTTTAAAAAAATTTTACTTACTCATTTTTAGAGTGGGGGAAGAAAGAGAGGGAGAGAAACACTGATGGTTGCCTCTCACACACACCCAACTGGGACCTGGCCCACAACCCAGGCATGTGCCTTGACCAGGAATTGAACCTGTGATCCTTGCATCTGTAGGCCGTCATTCAGTCCACTGAGCCATGCCAACCAGGGCCTTGCATATTTTTATAGAAGTTTTCTATATGCACTATGGAAGTAGCTCACCCAAATAATTTAATTTGAATAATCATATACTGGATTTTATTTTGTCACTTGAGGTATGTTAAGAACACTGTAACTTTATTTGTCATCCTATTTTAAAATCTCTCTTGAGGAATATCTTGATGTATGTGAGGTTATTTAGTAAGATATGATGTTAGTGGACTTTTGTAGAGCCTATATAACATAAATATCAAGAAATATTAAAGATGAGATAAAATACTATTTTGTAACTTTCATGTAAAATCCCTTTGAGCAAATGTCTGTGAGTAGGTTTCTTAATTTGAGCCCTTAGCTTTTTGAGGAAAACTTGTTAGGTTAACAATATTTCTAATGTATATGGCATCTTGGAAACTAGAGTTTAGTAAATATTGATTGATGCTGTCTTTTCAGATGGTGGATATTTCAAAAAGGATACAGTCCTTAGAAGATGAATCAAAATCACTCAAATCACAAGTAGCTGAAGTAAGTTGTAGTAGTGTTAACAGGTTTGTTGCTTTTGAGAATCATTTTACTTTTACTATTTTGATTCAAGAATAAAATATAATATTATAATTTGAAAAAAAAATTTTTATACAGTGTATTCCAGAAAGTTCATTTTTTATCAGACAAGTGTTTATTGGGCTATTGCTACATACCGGTCACTATTGAAGGTGATTGGTACTTAACATTACTAAACAAAATAGACAGAATAGCCCTCTTGGAGTTTAATTTCTGGTAAAAGAGAGACAGAAAAAAAAGTTAACTAAATTTGCTACTAGTACATAGAAGGGTACGAGAGGGTAAATCAAGATCCAAAGTCACACCAGCAAGTTAGTGTCAGAGCCACGACTAGATCCTGATTCTAGGCCATCCTTTTCTTCTACCGTGCTATGCTGCCTCTTCTGTTAATGTCGGCATGTTTTTGACTTAAATTTCATGTTTTAGGGAAGGTGTGTAAAAAAGAACTGTTGTGTTAATGTAGTTGTTACAAACGGTGTGTTGTATTTTACTTAGGCCAAAACAACCTTCAAAATATTTCAAATGAATGAAGAACGACTTAAGATAGCTATAAAAGATGCTTTGAGTGAAAATTCCCAACTTCAGGAAAGCCGGAAACAGGTTTGTATTGTACAGGGACTCTTCAACTTGTGTTTGTAAACCTTCTGTGCATGCGCTGACTGACCCATGCTAGGGGCAAGAAACGGCTCTTCCTGCCTAGCACAGGAGCATCTCCTTTTGTGTCTCTTTTGGGTAGGATAGATTTAAAGACATAAATAAGCCTGGTGAGATAATATGAGTTTTCCCTTTTTTGGTGTTTGAATTTTAGCTTTTACAAGAAGTTGAAGAATGGAAAGAACAAGTGAGTAAACTTAATAAACAGAAAGTAACATTTGAAGACTCCGAAGAATATGCAAAACAAGTTCTTTGTGATAAAGAAAAGCAGATCAAGGTAAATAGCCTTCCAGGTTTTAGTGACTGCATCAACTAGAATTTTATACTAATTCTGAAATTTGAAAATTTTTGTTTTAGCAGTTTTTATTTTCATCATTTAGCTACTTTGAGAATGTGTACTTTTTTGTGGTGTACATTCCAATTTGTACCAGTATTACCATCCTTGCTGCCAAATGCTCCTTTTTGGCAGCAAGGATGACAAAATACAGGGTCCCGCAGAAGCAACACCTGCTTCAGTGTGGTTGGTAGTATAATAATATGGGTGTAATAATTTATGGTTTTAATTTGAACATTTCACCTAAAATGTCATATGGTATGCTTGAGTATGATGTTGTTATGTTACAGAATTACATGCTTCAGATTTTGTAATAAAAAAGGGGTGTTATTTGTGCCAGACCCCGTATATACTGTAGTTTTGCCATGTAAAATGTGCACATTTTTGCCCAAATTTTTGAATGAAAAATAAGGATGCACATTATACATGGGCAGTACTAATTCTGTATCTATATAAATGTTTTTAATTCTTTTATTTATGCTTATGTGTTAAAAGTATAACTCTAGAAAGCAATAATGTTACATGTATGCAAAATAATACCCTGGAATATGATAATTGGTTTTGTTTCTAAATATAAATAAATAAAAAATTGAATTGAAAAATTAAAACAATTATTGCCCTGGCTGGTGTGGCTTAGTGGATTGAGTGCCAGCCTCTGAACCAAAGGGTAGCTGGTTCGATTCTCAGTGAGGGCACATACCTGGGTTTCGGACCAGGTCCCCAGGAGGGGATGCACGAGAGGCAACCACATGTTGATGTTTTTGTTCCTCTCTTTCTCCTTCCCTTCCCCCTCTAAAAATAAATAAACAAAATCTTTAAAAAATTTTAAAGTGAAAGAATTTTTTTCTTGAAAGTTTCGGCCAAAACCTGGATGTGCGCAGTATATATGGCAAAATGCGGTATTTATATATGTAATACCAGGTAGAGAACGAAAAGCTTACATCCTGTTATTTACATGCATTGATTTTTAAACTCTTTAAGTATACATTCAGAAATTGTAAACCATTAGCATGAAGCATCACACTTTCTTTTTTTTCTCCCTTTGCTAAATGTCAAGTCTCTGACTGAACGCTTGCTAAAGATGCAAAATTGGGCTGCTGTTCTTGGAGAAGACTTAACGGCTGATAGCTTGGAATTGGAAGTGAAGAGTGATTCAGAAAATGGTGCACTCTTAGGTATTAAATGACATATCCTCTTTCTAGAAATGATGACTACCTCTTGCATTTTTTTGTAGTTACCCCTGTGCACCATGTTCTTTATACACTTGTGCTTTGGTTCATCTTGTCCATCTTTTTCACCTTCCCTTATATGTAATTTATCCTTCTGCTAGAATACTGCCTTTTCACTAAATCTTTCTCCAACTCCTCCAACAGACCTACATCTTCCTTCTTCTCTGTTCTTTTTACATATTGTATTGTATGTATTGCCATTACAGCAGTTTTCACATGGTTTCATAATCATTTCAATGCCTGTTTTCTCCTATACTGTAAGCTAATAAAATGTTGGGTGAGTAGTTTGAAAAATGAGTGTTATGTAAATGAATACCTCAGGATACATTTTTGTGCTTTATTTATATTTCAGGTGGTTATAGTACTTTATTCTTGGCCAGCCCAAATTATTATTGCTAGTGTTTGCAGTCTGTAAACTTAGGAAAAAGTTAGGTTCACTACAGCTACCCACTGTATTCTCAGCTAATTCTTTTGACTTAAATTGTTAGTTTGGATTTTGATATATGAATCTATAACAATTCATAGGAAGTTGCAAAAGAGTACAGAGAGATCTTGTATATCTTTCACCTAGTTACACTAATGATAGTTCTCCTGACTTCGGTGTCCTCTTTTCTATGTCTTCACTCCTGCATAATGAACATATTTTTTACGGAGAATGTATGATTTAAAAAAATTTCTTTGGTGATAACATTAGTGCATTGGAGGATAATTACATTTCCAAAGTAAACGCATGCAGTTCTGTTTGTACTTTTTTATTTCTGCTTCATTTTATAAGAAATAATTCTTTTTCTAATGAGAAAACTCATATTTGTTTAATGTTATCTTAATTTGGAGTATAATTTCCCTCATATTTTCTATGGTGAAGGAATCCAAGAATCATCAAGGCTGTGGGACTGTATTTAGGTGAATACTAAACCCTTGTAATTCTGCCATTGGAATTAATGGTGAAGAACCTTGTTAATTGATGTTCTGGTTCTACCAGTGCTTTTAATGTTTAACTTTCTGGGAGCAGGTTCAGGGCCATTCTGCCTTATATCGAATTCATTATTGTAGCAAGAAGAGGGATTATAAGGCTCTAGTTGAGTGAATTAATAAAATTATTTGGATATCTCTTGTGGCATTGCAGTTTCTTTCCTAACTTATTGTTATGTTTTTGTTTTTACAATAGATAATCAACCAAAAGGAGCTTTGAAGAAGCTGATTCATGCTGCTAAGGTTTGTATTACTGCATACATATAAAAAAAAATAAAGAAATAGAATGTGGATTAAACCCATTTAACTTTAGTAACTATTTTAAAAGTTCATTTTATAGTTATTATATAAGTGATCAGAAGTTTTAGTAGTGATCAGAATTATCTTGAACTGATGTCTTATTTATAATAATTTCAGAAATCATGTTAATTTTTAGAATTTATCATAACAGATATTTCAAAAGGTACATGTTTCTTTTGGGTAAGGAACATATTAAAAATGTGTATTTTCTTCATAATTCTCTCTCTGAGCATTTTTCTTCCTCCGGTCTCAGTATTTTCCTATCTCTATTGCCTGATAGTCTAGTTTGAGAAGTAAATACTAGGTTCATTTCTTCTGGTTTATCCCTTCCCTTTTCTATCCTAGTAGTGGTATCCTAATCTTCACTGATCTGTGAGAAAGCTTGGTGATGGAATTTGAAGATTACTTTAACCAGAACTCATGTGTTGGAAGTAAACAGTGAAAGTATCCACAGCACAGTTTAAGCATCCATCACTGGTCTTCTCCATCCCTGTTCTGAAGTTTACAGCTGTTGATGATCGTGCTAACTTTCTGAGATGAAAGCTCTGTTGTTAATTTGTACATTCTAGGGAATAATTTCATCAAATTTATAAGAGCTTCAGAAATTGAGATGGTATATTGAGATTTTTTTCATGTAACTGATTAATGTTGCTTTTTTCCTTCTCTCATTCTTTGAAGTTAAAAGCTTCTTTAAAAACCCTAGAAGGAGAAAGAAACCAAATATATACTCAGTTAACTGAAGTAGATAAAACAAAGGAAGAGCTTACGGGTAGGTAATCTACATACTTTTAAAGTTTTTCTAGCCTTGGCTGGGTGGTTCAGTTGGTTGGAGCATCATCCCATAAACCAAAGGGTGAGGGATTCCATTCCCTGTCAAAGTACATACCCAGGTTTTGGATTCAATCCCTGATTGGGGTGGGTACTGGAGGCAACAGATCATTGTTTCTCTTTCACATCAATGTTTTGAGTGAAACCTTTCCGTTTTTCTAAAATCAGTAAACATATTATCAGGTAAAAATAAAGTTCTTCTAAATAAATAGATCTCCTTATATAGAATGGTACCATGAATTGAATTGATTATGGGACGATCCAGTTTGATATTTTTTTAACTTTTGTTTCTTATTCGTGAAAAATCAGCCCTGAGTTTTTTGTTGTTGGTAATAACTTGTCAGTTTTCTCCATATTTATATGAAATTAAAATAATGAAATTATTTTAAAAACATGTTAAGACCATACTTATTTCAGTATTATATGTGTGGGATGGTTTGTGTTATTAAATAGTAGCAAATTAAAATTGCTAAATTTTCAAAATCTTTGTTAATTGCAAAATTGACCTTCAGTAGTGATATATTTTACTGATCTGTTTACAATATAGTTTTCTTTTTTAATGTAAGTGCAAAATATCTTAGCACATGCAGGAATGATATTAGACCTGTAGAACAGAATTTTTTTCATTGAAACATTTTTATTTATTTTTTTGATACAGTTGATATGACTAACATCCCCCCCTTTTTTTTTTTTTTTTAAAGGAGCCCTGGCTGGTATGGCTCAGTGGGTTCAGCCCTGGCTTGCAAACCAAATGATCACTGGGTTTGATTCCCAGTCAGGGCACATGCCTGGTTTGTGGGCTAGGTCCACAGTTGGGGCCATGCAATCAGTGTTTATCTCCCTCTTTTTCCCTCCCTCTGCCTCTCTCTAAAAATAAATAAAATCTTAAGAAAACAAGAATTTCACCATAACCATTTGTTTAAAAAAAAAGATGAAAGGGCATACTCAAATGTCAATAATGATTAACCTGGAATATGGGATTATGGATAGATTTCTTTTCTTTTTACTTACCTGTATTTTCAAAAATTTCTACAATAAGTGAACTGTATTTATAATAAAGCATTTTTTGTAAAGGTTGAACAACCAAAGATACAGATTATTAAAGAAGAGATAGCCTTATTCACATAGTACACATAGTATTAGTAATTAGATTATTAAAAATAATATTAACTGAAAAATGAAGTTTTGCTATATGTAATACATAACACTAAAAGCCATGGAAGAGTCACTGGAGGAAAAGGTGGGGAGTAGAGTCTGCTTTCAAGGAAGCTGCATTTTAGTGTGTGAACTAAATATTCCGTAAGCGCCAGAACACCAAGGAGTTTGCTCACCAGTTACCTCATCCCTTTAATACAATTGCTTGGAAAATCTTTATTATATTCTAAAGCTAGTATTTGAGGACTGTGCCCATGCCTGTACCTGCCTTCCAAGTCTCACTTTCTTTTCGAATGGATCATGAAAGAGGAATTCCTACAGTTGATTTTTTCTATTCATAACATGCAAGTTTTCTTCTAAACTGCTTTCCCTCTTTGGTGATCACTGACAGTGCTATTTTAAGGTACAGAAGATTTGAAACAAAATAGTTACATTAGAATTACAAAGATATAATGAAAATTTAAGTGTTTACTGTGCTTTTTAAAATAGGGATGATCCAGTTTTAATAAAGGTAATATCCAATGTTAATATCTATAAAGCGACTGTTCTTGGCAGTGGCTTAAAGCTTAAGTTAGCAGGTATAAATTTTAAAGTAACTTACAGGTTTTCTGTTGGAAAAAATTTAGTTTATTAATAATTTATTATTATTAATTATATTTAATTGATCATGCTATTACAGTTGTCCCAACTTTTCCCCCTTTGCTCCCCTCCACCCAGCACCCCCCACTCTTTCAGGAAATCCCCATACCATTGTTCAATAATTTATTATTTTTAGTAGTTTTTGTCTCTATGAAATGTTAATAATGTAAATTAAAATATTTACTCCTTTAATTGTGACTTTTAAAATTTTTCTATAGAGTGTATTAAAAATCTCCAGACTGAACAAGCATCTTTGCAGCCAGAAAATGATCATCTTGAGAGTGAGAATCAAAAGCTTCAGCACAAACTTAAAGTCATGACTGAACTGTATCAAGAAAATGAAATGATACTTCATCGGTAATAAAATTTATGTTGATACCACTACTGAATAGCAAGTAAAATAGCTTAAAATGTTGCATATAAAGTTTATGTGATTATCTAAAGTTCTCAGTTTATGATTGAGTTACATTTCTTCAATTCATTTTTTAAAAAATTTCTATTTTAGAGAGAGGGGAAGGGAGGGAGAAGAGAGGATGAGAAACAGCCACGTGAGAGAGAAACCTTGATTGGTCGCACTGTGTATGCGCCCCAGGGGCGGAGCCTTCAACCCAGGCATGTGTCCCAACTGGGAATCAAACCAGCAACTTTTCGTTTTGCTGGACGGTGCCCAACCAACTGAGCCACATCAGTTGGGGTTCATCAGTTTATTTTTTAAAAAGTTATTTGATCTTGAAACACTTTTTTTTTTCAAGGATGCAAATGTCATAAATCATATTGAACCTTGCAAACTAGTTCACAAAATCCTTTCTAACTTCTTATAGATAATCAGCAAATTATTGCTAATTAAACTTCCTAATGTTGCAAGCTAGGTCAGGGAATCTTGGTGGACATTGTAATCAGTGCACTATACCCTTTAACTCCATCTCTGATATATGTAAAGCTAATCCCTTTCCCCTGTGTAGATTTCTCCTGGCAAACTGTTTCTTGTCTCAGTAAGTGGTAGTATTATTTGCTGAGTTGCTCATGGCAGCTAATCAAGCCATCCTTGACTTCTCTTTTTTATATCCCACATTCACACTCTTCAAATTCTATCAGCTTTCCTGATAGAGTCCGATTCTGATTAGCCTGGATCTGATTGCCCTCACCCCTCTGTGCGGCTCTGGTCCAGGCCATCACACGTTAGGGTGTGGTTTGTGCAGCAGCAGCATGAGTGAATCTCCTTTCATGTTCCTGGTTTCGCTCTGGTTTCAGCAGCATGACTGTTCTAACACAAGTGATGAGTATTGTTACTCTCTTGCTTAGAGCCTCCAGGGGCCTTCGTATCACACTCAGGATTTAGTCCAAAGCTTTATCATGACCTACAACTCTGGCCCCTGGTGGCCTCTTTAATTTCAGCTTATTTATTTTCTTTTCCCCTCACTATATTATAGCTGCCCTGGCCTTCTTGGTGATCTTTAGCATGCTGAGCACATTTGTACCTCAGGGACTTTTGAACATAAAAGAGATTGTTTGAGGTAGAAGAAATACTTTTGAGTGTGTCTTTTGGGCAAAAATGGGATTGATTATATTGTAGAATTTTAAGGAGTAATGTTTAAAATTTCAAAGGAAAATTTCTCTGATACTCAAAGCAAGGATGAGAAGCTGAATAAAGTCCCAGCTGTAAGTGTGTTGTTCACATTGTGATTTCATTCATTCATTAGTTTGAAGTGCTTTTATTTTATCATCACCTGAGAACATGCTTGTTGATTTTAGAGAGGGGGGAAAGGGTGGGAAGAGAGAAAGAGATTGAGAAACATTGATGCAAGAGAGAAGCATAGGTTGGTTGCCTCTCATATGCACCCTGATCAGGGACTGAACCTGTAATCCAGGCATGTGCCCTGACTGGCAGTTGAGCCCCTGACTCTGGTTCATGGGATGGTGAGCCACAACTGAGCCACAGAGGCCAGGGCCTTTGAATTTCCAAAATACTTTGTAGTCCATTCTTACATTTAAATTAAAATATTCACTACTCAAATTCAATGAATTATGATGCTGGTTGTTCTTCAGAGTCAATACCAAGTTGATAGTGCCAATAAAATGTTAAAGTAAAATATTTGCCTGCATACAGTATGAGTTATTAGGAGGCAAGCTGTGTTTACCTACACCACCATCCTGACTGAATGTCTGAAGAAGGTGTCAAAGAATTTCTGGCCATTTTTAATTTGCAGTCTATAAAAACACATTTCTTTCATCTTTAAACCAGATAGCACTTCTTTGCTTTTCCTAAGGCAGTGACTTCTCCTATAATACCAATAAACAATTGACCTGGGGGTTGTTTCTTAGTAAGCATTAGGTAATGTAGTGTGTACCATATAAAACATTTACAGTTGCCTTGTAGAATTCTTTAGTTGTTTATCATGTTTATTCCCAAAGTTCATGAAGGGGAGACATCCATAGTTAGGACTCCACATGTGTGTTCCTATGATGTTCAGTATTTCTTGAGGGACCAGTGTTAGTAATGATAGTGTGTGAAGCAACTTGAGAAAGTAGTATAATGGAGTCGTGGCTTGTTAGCTCTGTGCCTTAGTTCAGTTTTTTAGTTTCTCTGTGCTTCATTTTTTTTAATAGTACCCAAATATAGTTGTTATAATTAAATAAAATAATACGTGTAAAGGTCCAAGAACAGTTTCTGGCACATATTAATAGCTTAATAAGTTAGACATTACTATTAAAAAAACTGGAAGTAGTAAGCAGAACTACTACTACTTTCATTTACTTTGGGTTCTTTTTTTGTGAGCTAGCCTGGAAGACTAATCACTATTTACAACCAACTTAACAACCAAGTTAACAACTAGTTAACAAACAACTTAAAAATTATTGAAACAATTCACTAGTTGCTGACTGTGTGTGATGCTGCTTTATATAAGAAGCCTTGATAAATAATAAAGTCATAATAATTTTTATTAATATTTACCATGATACTCTTATTTTTATGATGAATTCTTATAGAAAACTTTTGAAACTTTTTATTAGTAGTACTGTTATTAGACAAGATGCTTTATAATTTTAGTTTGTAATAAGTATTGTGCTAAGAATATGTACACAAGTACTTTGTTTTTCTCCTATGTGATGTTTTTAGTGAGATTATGCAAATTGCTTTATGGAAAGCACCAGTTGTAATATAAATAAGGAGATATAATTGATTATTTTATGACATAGAGTGTCAAGAAATAAAACATTTTTTGTGTTAAGGAAATTAACAGTAGAAGAAAACTACCGGTTAGAGAAAGAGGAAAAACTTTCTAAAGCAGATGAAAAGATCAGCCATGCAGCTGAAGAGCTGGAGACCTATAGGTAGGTATTAAAGATATGTTACCCCTTTCTTTTTGAGGTGGGGAAAGTATCCAAAAGCTCAATACCAGAAAAAATAATATAGCAGTAAAAATAAAAAAAATAAAACAGTGTAGTTTTGTTTCCTTATTTTCATTTAAATGTCTTGCTATTATGCAACTATACAGAAATTATAAAAAGGAAAAATGTTTTTTTTTCAGTATATGAGATTTTATTTTATTTTTTAAAGTTTTTTTTAATCCTCAACTGAGGATGTTTATTGATTTTAGAGAGAGGAAAAGAGAGGGACAGAAAGAGAGACAGACAGACATCGAGACGTCGATAGATTGCTTTCCATACACGCCCTGACCTGGGATTAAACCCAAACCTGGGATGTGCCCTGACTGAGAATTGAACCTGCAACCTTTTTGGTGTATGGAACGATGCTCTAACCAACTGAGCCACCTGGGCAGGGCAGTATGTGAGATTGTAAATCTCTCAGATCAGTTGTATTTGAACATGGGCAATCCTACTTTATTTTAATGTCAAGGAAATTATGAGTAGCCATTAATTTCAAAGTCTTTTCTCTCTGGTACAAATGGGAAAGAATGTATACAGTATTAATGAATTCAAGAATTATGCCACAGAAAGAAGAGTGAGCCACAGTTAAAGTTCGGAAGAAATGTTAATAAGACAATATGTCTATCAGCAGTATTTTTATATTAGGAAGTGTAAGGTTGAGTTTATTGGAAAGAAGGAATTATTGTGTTAGTCTTATAAGGTAACAATTAACATTTTATTTTGCCCAGGACATTAATTTCCTAGAATTCTATTAAGATTACAGACATCTGAGTAAGTCTTCAAAGATCATGCTTCTTAAAAATAAAGATGAACCCATGTGCCATATAAATCTTTGTATGACCTTTGGTTTGGGTAAACCCAAGTAGCAGTACTTTTAAAGCTTTATTTTAAAATAGTATCAGGAAAAATTATACCTTAGAATTTCTTAAAGGTGATTAACGTACGGAGTTCTGAACTTTTTTTTTACATGAAACAAAGCATTCTAGATGCTTTCATATTTTCAGTAAAGAGAATGTGTTCTCTCATTTCTTAGTATATGTTAATAGTAGAATGATTATTTCTTCCCTGTAGAAAACGAACCAAAGATCTTGAGGAAGAACTGGAGAGAACCATTCATTCTTACCAAGGGCAGGTATGTGTGTGTATGTATTTATAACTTAAAATAGTTTTGATTTGTTTGAATTGGTACCTGTTATGATGCAGGAATGTAGTTACTTGACTAGTTGTACACCTTTCTTGAGGTTTTGCATGTGGTTGTGTGGTATTTCTAGAGAACCAGAAATTCTGGGATAAGAGATCTTAAAGTTGCCATGTCTTCTATGTACACGATGGGGCAAAAGTAGGTTTGCAGTTGTTTGTGTGGAAAATGACATGCAGATTATGATTATTACAACAGCTTCATTAACTGTGTTTTCTTTTAGATTTTACTTTTGTTTTTTATTTTTTTAGAGGGGAAGGGAGGGAGAAAAGGAGGGAAACATTGATGTGATAAACATCAATTGGCTACCTTCTGTATGCACCCCAATGGGGTGGGACCAAACCTGCAACCCAGGCATGTGCCCCACCAGAAATCAGACTGATGACCTTTCAGGTTTGCAGGATGATGCCCATCCAACTGAGCCGCACCTGCTGGGGCTTAACTGTGTTTTGCATACTCGCAACTGTAAACCTACTTCTGCTTTATCTTGTATGTCAGCATTGGGGTCTTATATTCAGTCCGGCTAGTGTTCCTTAATTAGCAACTCACATTATAATTGATTATTGCATAAAATAGAAGTTTACTAGACATAAAGTTTAGTTGTCTTTACATTCAGTTTTGTTTAGAAGTATAACAGAGTAGATCATATGTATATGAAAATTTGCTTTACAATGTTACTTTCAAAGATGCTTGAGTTATTTTGGGTTTGTGAGTTGTGTACTGAATCATAGTGAGTGGTAGATGTGAATGTTTTTTGCTTAAGAAAAGTAGTTATAAATAATATTGTAATGAATTTCTTTTTCAGATTATTTCTCATGAGAAGAAAGCACATGATAATTGGGTAAGTTAAATTCTCTTAGGTTCTTTTATCCAGTTGTTTTTCCTAATTTAAAAGAGAAGTGTAAAAGGTACTGAAAATAAAGGTAGCATTTTAAAAAATCATTTTCTTTTACTATGTTCCTTATAAATTAAATACTTTGTTATGGCACATTTATTCACAAAATCTGATTTTTCCTTCTGTTCTTTGAACTCACTCACTGCTTTGCAAGGAGTTTCTGCTCTCTGGGGGAGGTGTTGTAATCTTCATGGCTACATTGTTTCAGGACACTGGATTGCCACTAATTACTGTGGACAAATTACTTAACATTCTCTGGGGCTGTTTACTCATCTATAAAACAATGGGATTGGACTGAATGATATCTAAAGCCTTTTCTAGTTCTAAAAATCTGAAAATTCTAGTATCGGATTCTCACTGTTGAATTACAGGGTACGCATTAAGAAAAAACCGTCATGAGAGACCTCATGTCTCCAGAGGAACTGTGTGAGGAAATTGTAAGGATTTTGACTAATAATAATAACAATCCCTCCAACATGTAGAATTGTTGTAAGAGCCAGCCTTAGGAGGACTTGTCCCTAGGAGTCTTCAAGGGGAGGCAGTTTGCACAGTGGGTGAACACACTGGGTTTGGACTCATCCTGTCTCAGTTGGCATCCCGGTTCCCTCACCTACTGCCATTTTCCTTACCTATAAGATAGAGGTATCATTAGTACTTATTTCAGAGTTATTGTAATGATTAAATAAGATAATTCATGCAAGGCTGTTAGCTATGTGCCTGACACATAGTAAGCAAGCACTTAGTGTTAACTGCTATTACCACTGTTGTTATACTGAAGCTTACAAAGATATTTCTTAGGCATGGATGTTTCTTCCAGTGGAGATTCCAGTTTAATTGGTAGGAAATTTAGTTATGTTGAATGTTTACGTCCTTCCCAGTCCTAAGATTTTGTATGCTCTGTTTTGAGAGTTTAAGTGAAGATTTGTATTGAGTTAAGCTGGACTTCAGTTTTCATCAGTTCTCACCACTTGCTAAATATTCAGATGCTAATTATTTTTTAAAGACAGGTAGGAATTGATGTTTATTAATACTCTCATTTTCTAGTCACTCTACATAAAGCCATTTTACATGTAAATACATATAGAATGCTGCTTCCTCAGTTAATCCATAAAATAACTCTAACTAGGTATTATAATTCAAGTTTTAGAAATGAAGAAACGCCATAATGTCACATTGATTGGAGAGTCAAGAGTCAAATTAGAGATTGAAATTTTGACCTTTTAGATTCTAAATCTTGTGCTTTTTCTGTTACTTTACATTGAATTTCTTAGTAAATAACTACATTGACTTAAGCTAAAATATTCAGAAAATAATTGTCTCAGAATGAAGATGTATTTCAGATTTTATAAAAATATATACTCAAAAGTGAAGACTATATGGAAACTTAAAAAGAAGTAATCAGCAGTATTGCTTTTACTTTTTCCATACTTTTTTGAATACATCTACACATAAAAACACATATATGTGTTTTAAAAAATGGAATCTTAAGGGTAAATATGTTCCACTGTGTAGAAAATACTTAGAAGTAATTTTGGTTCTTCATTGTTAAAATTTAAATGAATTGGTATTTTATTAACTAAAATTGTTATGGTATAATATTCTTTTTTGTTAGTATAAATTGATTATATGATTATATATTAGAAAGAGATTTACCCATGGAATCTTTTGATAGTAGTGCTAAACTATGTTTAAGCTATGTTTTCTGTGAACATTTACATAATTTATTCTTTGACCAGTTAAAGTCAATTCTCACACGTACTTTACAATTTTAAGTGAAGACATTGATAATTATGTTCTTTTACTTGTAAAAAATTATGGTTATAGACTGAGTTAATTTACCCACCCGTGTGTGATAGATGTGTTTACCTAGGATTGGATTGGTCCGGCAGGTGTGGTGCTCCTCACACTACTGCCTGTCCTCTGCAGGGCCCACGGAGTGACTGGGAAACATGCAGTGATCCGTTCAAGCTTAACCTGTGGCCACACTTTTGGGAATAGTACATGTTCTTCTACTTATTATAAGTGTAGCTTTGTTTTTTACAATATAAATTCTGATTTTATAACCTTTCATTAAGTAAAAGTATCACTAAACAAATGTAAAAGACAGTGAGAATATTACGTGTACCGTGCTGTGTACTTAATAGACACGCAGTGGGCTGTGATTGTTTTCAGCCATTTTAACAAAGTGGTCTGTGCCTGTATGCGGTGAAATCAGTTTTGACCTTTATGGTTTCACACAATTATAGTGATTTTCCAGAAATGCTTGCCTTGTCCCATGGCCAGTGCTGCCCTGCGTAATGATCCTGATTCTCCATTCCCATCACCCTAAGCTTGGAGCCTCCTGCATTCCTCTTGTCATGTTTTTGGATGTTTGTAGCACCAGATAATGTTAATCCTTGACTTTATATTAGATAACAGCATTTACTGGCAAGTACATGATTGAACTCCAGCCTAAGCTTCATGCCTTCAGGTTACACGAACCTCATTTCCTTTTAAAATTAGTCCTGAAATTAAAACTTTTAACATTGAATTTACTGAAATAGATACTTAAGTGATTGTGATATTTGTATGCCATTACTGAGATATTTATATAATGTATCTTTCATGTTAGGTTTGTATAAACCTATATTTAACATGTATTGTTTTCTTTAAGTTGGCAGCTCGGACGGCTGAAAGAAACCTCAATGATTTAAGGAAAGAAAATTCTTACCTCAGACAGAAGTAAGTATCTTAGTGAGAATACTTTAAAAACTTTATTCTTAATTGTTATTTTATTAATTAGTTAATACTTTTATAAGGCTAAACAAAAAAACTTGCAGTGAATTCAGCTTATCTAATGGTGAAATTTATTAGTTTTACCAGGAGTTACTAGATTTTTGTTTGAAACATTTGTTTTAGGTCACTAACAGAGAAAAAAAATGTTCACAGATTCTTTTATAAAAAGGTGTAACAAAACTTAAACAGAGTAGGCGGGGGGGATTACATGGGATGGAGAGAGAAAGGGTGACTGTCTATGAGATGGTATTTCTCAGAGTATCAGCATATTTTAATGGATACATGGATGGAATATATTTTATTATTTGTCTTATCCCTTGGTTTTACTGTATTGGGTAGCATTATGTTACAATACAAAAATGGAAAGGAGAATAAAAGTATACATTGTACAGTCAAAGGTAAGAGCTTTTCTATGAGGATTGTAATAGTCTTCCCAGAGTGTTACAATTTCTTGCCAGAATGTACTATCAACATAGTTTTAGTCTGCTTGCTTGCCTTTTATACTCAAATTAAAACCAAATGAATAAATGTTTTGTTTCAGATCTGATTGTCAAGAAGTAGAAATAGGATTCTTTTAAAATGTCACATTTCTAAGATAAAGAACTTAGGAGTAAAAGAATATAATGAGTTAATGGATTCCAGTTTTATGTTATGGTTATGGAATCCTATGGGTAACATTGCAATGGAAAGCATTCATGACTCAAAGCCAGGAGCCCTTTTGTTTGAATTCCGGTAATTAAATTTTGAATAAATCATTCAAACTCCTTGCCTTAGTTTTTTTAGTTGAAAAATGGTAGTCTTTTAAAAAAACTTAAAAAAAATTTAAATAGTTCATTTTTTATTGTACTTGTTCCATTAGCATTTGAAAAACAGTAGTTATGAACTGGTTGACCTTGGAGGACCCTTCTGTTTCTGAAATTTGGGTTTTGTGATACTGTACTCTCCGATAGTCTGATTTTGAAGAAATAGCAAAACAATTTCAAATCTCAGCAAAACATCATTATCACTTGACAAAAAAAACCCTGTTACCCCAAAATAGTAGTGAGAGATACAGAAAGGTATTTTGGTCAAAATAATTTTAAAGGATCTGTTTCTTTTATGCATATGTTGATAAAGTGAAGAGTAGCTTATATTTGATACTGGCATTTTTCTTGAAATGTGGGTGTTTCTCTTGGATGAGTAACTTAGAGATGTTTGTTCTTTATTTGCAGATTAACTGAAACAGAGCTTAAATATGAACTTTTAGAAAAAGATCCTTATGCCCTTGATGTTCCAAATACAGCATTTGGCAGAGGTAGTTTTTTTAACCCCTTATTTAAAAATACATATATATTTATATATATATAGTACCTACAATTTATATTAGTGTAAATTTAATACTATTATTTGTAAATATTTTAGATTTTGGAGCTAGGGTTCTAATCTAGGTTCTCTCACAGTTTCCGAAGTTTCCGAGTTTTGTTTTCCTAGCAATAATATAAATACTTGTTGCCTCTCTTTCTCAGTGGGATTTTATACAATGATAGTACCTTAAGCTCTTTGAAAGGCAAAGTGTGGTATTCATTAGTTATTTTTGGTAGAATGAATGGGTAAGGATTGCTTAAGTAGAATAGCATTGTGACTGTTTACATAGTAACTATTTTTTGGTATTTGTGTGAATTATAAAAATTGGAATTGAAAGTTTTTCACTACTTAAAATATTAATTAAAAGTGGGAAACCTGGGTAATCTGAATTTTGATTGTTTTAATACCCTCAAGAGAGGATCCCTGGAAGATGTATTTACTATTTCTGTCCATTCATTAATGAGTTAGCATCTTTAATGATCTCATACTATTCCAAATACCTTAAAATTTTCAAAATAATTTTGGTTGACATAAAATTAAGTTTTTGAAGCAATGAAAATAAACCATCTTTATATAGATAGAATCCTGTTAAAATCTTTGAAAATTTATAACGTAATTTTGAGAGTCCAGTTTCATTAAAATGAAAGTCTGTTTCTACATTTTGAAGGTAGCAGATTATTATGAATTTCAAACAGCAACAAAGTCAGGAGTAGGAGGAATTATACAGAAAGAATTTTTGTCTGAAATTAATGCAACGATCTCAGGGGAGAGTAAATAATGCTTTGATCTTTTGTTGTAACTATATTTGTATATTATGTAAATTACATAATAAAGTTGAACATGTTTAAAAAGTGTTATTTTGGTGGTATTTAAGTTTGTTTGTTTTTCACTATTGATTTTTGATCTTTTGAAACATAACCATTATTTGAAAATGGTAAAGTTTGTAAAATGATAGGGCTGTTTGGTTATGAATGAACCAAGTAATTTCTGATGCTTTAGAATATTTTGTGTTTATTTCTCCTACTTTTCAGAATTTCAAACCTTACTCAAATAATTCATGGCTCAACACAGGCTTCCTGGCCTGATTTAAACTGAGCTCTTCCATGTTACAACCCTTACCAGCTGAAATATTGAGAAGCATACTGCCATTAAAAACAAAAACAAAACAAACTTCATGCTCCCCAGATCTTCTGTAACTCCAAAATATCACCAGTATTCTTTGCTTAATATTGTATGGTTATTTTATTTATGTGTATTAATTATCAAGAGAATAATGCTTTTATTGACTACAATGTACATTTGGTAAACAGATTTTATGGAATACAGAGTTCCATTATTTAATTCTAACCCATGTTAATAAAACCAAGGCATAGTCAGTGTTCGAGACATGCATTAAACTTAAATTGGCAAGAGGATGACCTGATGATAATTGTTGATGGGATTCTAATTTGTAGAGTAGCTAACTGAAACTATGAATTTAAACATGCTGTTTTAATTATTCCAGAGCATTCCCCATATGGCCCCTCACCATTGGGTCGACCTTCATCTGAAACGAGAGCTTTTCTCTCCCCTCCAACTTTGTTGGAGGGTCCACTCAGATTCTCACCTTTGCTTCCAGGGGGAGGAGGAAGAGGTATATTGTTTAAACATCTTTATTACTCTGGATTCTTCCTTACTTTATATTTTCATCTCAACTTTTCTTTAAAAACAATCTTTAAAATAATTCTTTGGAAAATGCAGGCATTCCTTGCACTTATTGTGGGTTACTTTTGTTTGGAAAAGGAGCTCTGTGACATCTAAATTTAATATATTTTTCTCTTAGTAACTGTTATAATATAATACATTTTGGTCAAGCAAGTGATTCATGTCTTTTAAAATCATTTTTAACATCTTAAAAACTATATTTTATATTACATAATATAAAACTTTAAAAGAATACATAAAATAACAATATAACCTAGCATAAAATTGCATTTTAATGAAACATTATTAGAATGTAGAACTAAAAAAAAATTTTTTTACTTCATTATCATGATCTTTATATTGTAGAAAATCAAAGTGAAAGAACCTTTATTTTAGTGTTGAGGGATTCAGAATTGCTCTTTTGTATGTAGTCTTAATGGAAACCTTAAAAGCGACCTAAATCATTTGTTAATACTTTGAAAAACCAACCTAAGATTCTCTGCCTTATTACTCCTTTATGTGTTTTTGAGAACTTCTGGAGCTACTTCAAGCCCCTCAGTATTAGTTGTTGGTCTTTCTGCATTTACTGCATCAGCACTCACTCAGGTGTTACCTGTGTACCTGGAATATTCCTCTTTTATTTTTTACAGGTGGTATTTATTTATTTTTAGAGAGAAGGGATGGGAGGGAGAAAGGGAGGTAGAGAAACATCAATGCTAGAAACATGGGTATGTGCCTCTTAAACAGGCCCTGTCCTGGGACTGAACTTGCAACTCAGACATGTGCCCTGACTGGGAATCGAACTGGTGATTTTTGGCTTTGTGGGGCAATACCCAATCAACCAAGCCACACCAGTCAGGGCTCGAGTGATCTTTTGATCTCTCTTTTGATCTCTCATCATACTTTGTTCTCTTTGTCAAGTTGCTTTAAAAATTTCCCTTGAATTTTGGCAAATTTGAAAGATTAGAGCCCTCTAACTTCCAAAATCAAAACTCTTAGGTTTTTAGCCCCAAGTCTCTGTTTTATTAGAGCTGATAGCATTCTTCACCAGTGTTGTGTTGTCCCCATTCCCCACTTTCTGTCAGTGATTTTAGCATACTGAAATGTGAGGTGGGATCAGAAAATACTGAGACCAAATAAAAGCAAACTAAACCCACCATAGGAAAGCTCTAATATTCATTCATATGGATACTAGTCATCCAAAAGTAGCATCTCAGAGAGTCTGTGTACTTCCCTACTGAAACTTAAATGTATTTGGATCCCTTTTTTGGAATTGTCTTTAGGAACATGAAACAATTATGTTCATGAGATATTCTCTCTTAGCCCATTTCTTATTTACATCCTCTTTCCCCATCCTCAGTTTGCTACGCTTAGCATTGGTCCTTCCTTCTCCCTAGTCCCACAGCAGATTGGGCCCACAGCCTTTCCTCGTATTGACTTTGAACTGAGAGCTCCTGTGGAAAGAGATTGAGTTGCAAATTGACACTTGGAGCCATAAGAGAACTTTGCTTTAAGTACTCTGAGGCAGGGACTCATTTTGAAATTCGTGTGTATGCTGTAAGGGCCCTGAATCCTTTTCCCCCCAATTTTTTGCCTTGACCTAGAGTAAGAATTATGTTGTATATCATTTATATTATTTGCCAGTGTATATGTAATTGAAACCAGTTCCATGGAATAGTACTTACTACTATTTTCACTGCTTTCTGGTATTTTCTATTCAGTTCTATTCCATTTCATTAAAAAAGAATAGTGGTTAAGACTAAGTTAATTACATGCACCAAAATTTGGTTGCAGCCAGCAGTCTCAAAAACAGTGCCCTAGAAATAAGGGTATAATTGGCTTGATGCAAATATGAATTACCTTAAATTAAATGATATAAGTCAAGGATTGCTTGTAGTCAATTGAATATTTGGAATAAGAGTAAAAAAACTACCTTTGATTTCTCCTCTCCTATTTAAATTACTTTCCTTTCCTTTTTAATTACTTTCAAGATGTGATGTATTTGCATTATTTGCAAGGGTGTTTTACTATTTGTTAGAAAAGCCACAGAAGAATTGAAAAGAAAGTGCAATTGTACAGCATATATCCTGGTTACCCGCATAAACAAACAACTATTTAAAAATAAGTAAACAAACAAGCAAGCAAGCTATAGAGGTTTTAGGTAAGTAATCAACAGGTCTTAAAAGAGTTGCTTTGGACTAAAAGTTTCTATGACCCATCAAAGAAGGATAACCAGTGCCCTTCCTTTTTCCTTTTATTACCTTTTAAAATTTGAAAGTTTGGATGAGATATATGTTTGAATAAGATTGAATATAAGGAAAATAATTTCTTTTTAGAGTAATTTATATATAACACTGGGTCTGAATGAAAAATTTTAACCTTTAGCAATTTAAGTTTGTAATTTTCTCCTGGTAGGAAGTCAGTGGGCCCGTACTTGGCCCTCTGGCAGTAAACAATCAGTAGAAAGCCTTTGACTGTCTCTTTCAAAGATCTGTGCTGCACTCTAGCTGAATTTAGCCTAATTGACTCCTGCACATTTCTTACTGAGCTAGCTTTCTTCTTTTCCAGCATTTTTCTTCTAATGAACTGATGCTTAGAAGGATATATAAGCTAGAAGGAAAGATCTGGGGAATTTAATAGAATGTACACCTATAAGGAAGAGACAGTTAATCGTCTTACATGAACTGTCAGCTTACCTCTTGACTCTACAAAAGAGAGTAGATGAAGGTTTTTTTACAAGATTACTATATATTTAAAAAAGAGAAAGTTTACACTGAGTTGCGCAAGTTATCGAGAGAAGGTCAAATTAATTTTTGTTTCCTCTTAAAGGAGGTTCTGAAATGTGGGAAGCATTTTAGAAAGACTTCTATTTCAAAATGTTTTTATTTTTTAAAACTGTTCCTTGAAAAGGAATAAGTTTCTATTTTCTGGGCAATATAATTTTGAGAAGACCTCATTTACCCCTCAGTGATGGACAAATGAGGTATTGATATATTTTATTATTTAGTGTTTAAAATAATTTTTACATTTGTTTTTCTATTTTAATTGAATATGGGTTATTAATTGAGGTACCCCTCTTTTATTAATGTAGGCATGACAGATTTTTTAAATTTAAATGAATGTTGTTTGGCTCGAGGTGTTTGTCCCAACAAATACAGTTGTTTCTGCAACTGTTCTTTTAGACTTGCCTTCAGGGCTATGAGCTCTTTTTGAAGGCAAATTTGACACTTACTATAGATACTGCTACGAGCCGTTTTACAGACAAATTCATCTGATGGTTTTAAAGTTTGTAATCAGACTGGTTAAAATCATTTTGGGGAGAAGTACAGAATCATGGTTCCAGCACTGCAATGTAATTTCTTGAGTGGCTCCAAAGTTAATGTGAATATATTTCCAAAAATGCTTTTCTAAGAAATACTTTGAGTAGTTGCAGAATAATTGAAATATGTATGTATGTTGGTGCTAAGATGACTCTTTTAAAGAAATCATGTTCTTTGACTATTAGCAGATTAGTTTAAGCAATAAAAACTTTGTAATTATTTTATTGCATCATATGGAAATCTTTACTTTGAAATTTACTTTCTACTTTTATTTTTCAGATACTATTTATAATTTAAAATTTAACCACCATATAAAGAACACATGGACAAAAACAAAGGGGGGTGTTGGAAACGGGAGAGAGTTGGGGAGGGCTGGGGGTGGACTGGGATGGAAGTAAAAGGCAGAAAACTGTACTTGAAAAACAAAATAAAAAAATTAAAAAAATTTAATCACTAATTTTATATGTTAAAATACTGTGATGATAACATTTAAAAACAAATTTTATAAGCAAGTGCTTGTTTATGCACATGGCAGAATGGTCCTAGAAATGGCTTTGGTAGGAGAGAGTTGTAGTCTAATGTGTCCTAATTACTAGAATCTGATTGTTTTCCATTTTGAAAATCTGTCTGGAATTTATTTGATCATAGGTTTTAAAATACTTTTTTAGATAAAACAGAATTGTATTTTTTTTTCTCTAATTAGGCTCAGAAGGCCCAGGGAATCCTCAGGACCATCCAATTACTAACGAAAGAAGAAAATCGAGCTGTGATAAGTTAACTGATCCTCACAGGGAACCTTCTGACACTGGGTCTCTTTCACCTCCATGGGATCAGGATCGTAGGATGATGATTCCTCCATCAGGTATGGAAAGAGTATGTAACATACAGGAATGTGCCCTGTCTTAAGAAAAACCATGATACATATTAGAACACATCAATAACACGAATTTCTGAACAAAATAATTAGGTATAATTATTCACATTACTGAAAGTTATTTTATACACTCCCCCCGTGGAGCATCTTTATTGTTTTTGTTGTTTATGGAAATGATACATGTTGTTTTAGATAATCTGAACAATGCAGAAATGTGAAGTTAAGAAAGTTGAAAAATCTTGCTATTATCTTAGTATACCTCTCCCAGAATTTAGTTACACAACAAGGCCTGTCCGGAAAGTATCCAGTCATACATTATGAAAAATAGAGACATTTATTGCAGAAGACAGGAGATGCAAGAAACATTGTACATAATGCAATGATGGCTTAGTCCCCTTCAAAGTAGGCACACAGGGGAACTGTGGAACTGTGGGATCTCACACAGTTCTTCCAATCACCATCAACTGCCCCATTGTATTTTCCTGAATCTCATCAATGGTATGAAATCTCTTCCCTTTCAAAAGTGATTTTAGTTTTGGCAAAAGCCAGAAGTTGCAGGGCACCAAATCTGGGCTGTAGTGGGACTGAGTCATCTGAGTGATTTGATGTTTTGCCAAAAATCTCTGCATAAGACATGATGCATGAGTGGTGCAGTGTCGTGATGAAATTGCCGATCACCAGTTTGCCCATAGCTGTGGCCTTCTGAATCATCCAAATAGTTTCCATGGAGGAATGTTCAAGCTTAATGCAAAATTTGATGCAGATACGTTTCTGTACTCACTCAGTCATGTTGATTGTGAAGGCCACATAGTACACGCTCTTGCTCAATGGTGTTTATCATCCCCACTGACCACTACAGTGAAGTCATCACTGCTCACACATGCACACTACAGTCCACTCTCCATGGCTGCTAGGTTACATCAATGTTGCACAAACCATTCTCATTATATTAACAATGGTTGGACTTTTTTTAGACAGACTTCATATATCTTTTAGGGATTTTTGTGGGGGGAGGGTATGCATTCATGAACATAGGCATATAAATTTCTGCATTACTTACGTTGCCCTTACAGTAACCACCCTCTTGTAATTGTCTTTTATTGATTGGTTGGTTGACTTTTAGAGGAATGGAGTGAGAGACATTGATTTTTTAACTTATTTATGCCTTCATTGGTTGCTTCTTGTATTTGCCCTGAGCAGAGATCGAATCCATAACCTCAGCATATCGGGAAATACTCTAACCAATGGAGTTACCTGGCCAGGGCATAGTTGTCCGTCTTTCTTCCTTTCTCCCTTTCTCCCTCTCCCCCTTTCTCCCTCTCCCCCTTTCTCCCTTTCTCCCTCTCCCCTTCTTCCCCCTTCTCCCCCCACCGACTCCCTTTCCACCTCTCTCCCTCCCTCCTCATCCAAAGGCAGCTTTTCATTGCTTTTAGAAAGACAGGAAAAGAGAAAGAGAGAGGAACATTGAATTGAGAAACATTGACTGTTTGCCTTTTTGTTGGCACCCTGACTGGGGATCAAACCCACAACCTGGGTATGTGCCCAGACCATGAATCGAATCCATGACCTTCTGGTCTATGGGAAGACACTCTTAACCAATTGAGCCATATGACACAGAGCTACTTGTCTTTTTTTTCTTTTAACTGAATAATATATCTCAGATATCTTGCCAAAACATATATATATACCAGAAGAATCATAGCAGAATATCCTGAAAAAAGGCAATTACTATTGTTCCTATAACCCCTAATTTTTTTCAAGTATTTTTATTGATTATGCTATTACAGTTTTCTCAAATTTTTCCCCTTTATCCCCTCCCACCCTGCTCCCCAACCCTCCAGCATTCCCCCCCTTAGTTCATGTCCAAGGGTTGTACATATAAGTTTTTTTTTTTACATTTTTTCTATTTAAATGAATGTTCAAGTACAGTTTTCGCCCCCTTACTCCCATTCAAGTCCTCCCAACCCCCCTCCCTACTACATATAAGTTCTTTGAGTCCTGTTTCTTTCTTTCTTTTTTTTTTGAAGATTTTATTTATTTATTTATTTTTAGAGAGGGAAGGGAGAGGGGGAGAGAGAGAGAGAGAGAGAGAGAGAACCATCAATGTGCGGTTGCTGGGGGACATGGCCTGCAACCTAGGCATGTGCCCTGACTGGGAATCGAACCTGCGATGCCTGGTTCGCAGCCCGCACTCAATCCATTGAGCTATGCCAGCCAGGGCTAGAGTCCTGTTTCTTATACCATTTTTATCTCTCCCTATTTCATGCCTACTAATTATGCTGCTTCTTCCCTGTACCTTCCCCCCATTCATCCCTTCCCCCCGCCACTGAAATCCTTCCATGTGATGTCCATTTCTCTGATTCTGTTCCTGTTCTAGTTGTTTGCTTAGTTTTTGTTTTCATTGTTTTTCTTTTCTTTTAGGTTCATTTGTTGATAGTTGTGAGTTTGTTGTCATTTTATTGTTCATATTTTTGATCTTCTTTTTCTTAGATAAGTCCCTTTAACATTTCATATACTAAGAACTTGGTGATGATGAACTCCTTTAACTTGACCTTATCTGGGAAGCACTTTCTCTGCCCTTACATTCTAAATGATAGTTTTCCTGGATAGAGTAATGTGGGATGTAAGTCCTTGCCTTTCATTCCTTCAAATACTTCTTTCCAGCTCCTTCTTGCCTGCAAGGCTTCTTTTGAGAAATCAGCTGATAGCCTTATGGGAACTCCTTTGTAGATAACTGTCTCCTTTCCTCTTGCTTCTTTTAGGATTTTCTCTTTGTCTTTAATTTTGGATAACTTAATGATGATGTGCCTTGGTGTGTTCCTCTTTGGATCCAATTTCTTTGGCACTCTCTGAGCTTCCTGGACTTCCTGGAAGTCTATTTCCTTTGCCAGATTGGAGAAGTTTTCCTTCATTATTTGTTCAAATAAGTATTTTATTTCTTGCTGCTGTTCTCCTTCTGGCACCCCTATAATTCAGATATTGGAACGTTTCAGGTTGTCCCAGAGAATCCTCAGCCTCTCTTCATTTTTTTTGGATTCTTGTTTCTTCATTCTGATCCAATTGGATATTTATTTCTTCCTTTTGTTCCAAATCATTGCTTTGAATCCTGGTTTTCTTCTTGTCACTGTTGGTTCCTGGAATATTTTGCTTTATTTCATTTGGGGTATCTTTCATTTGTTCCTTCATTTTCGACCAAGCTCAATCAGTTTTGTGAGCATGTTGATTACCAGGGCTTTAAATTCTCCATCAGATAGATTGGCAATCTCCTCATCACTTAGTTCTCAGGTTTTGCTCTGTTCTTTCTTTTGGACCATAATTCTTTGTCTTGGAGCAGCTTATAGGTTGTAAGGGGGCAGGGCCTTAGGTATTCACCCAGGCAGGCAACCCTCTTTGCTGCACTGCCTGTGGGGGAGGGGCCAGAGAGGGAACAATGCAGCTTGCCTGCTTGTCTCTAGGGCACTTTCCAACAGACTCTCTGGTCAGACTGGAAGTATTTCCCACTGTAGCAGCCCCAGCCTTAGCCCACAGTCAGCTCTGAGTCTCAGTTTTCCCATTAAGTAAGTCCCTCCCTTGCAGCTCTGGGGAGCTTGGTAGTCAGCCCCGCCCCTCAGCTGCCTCCCTGCTTGTTCCGGTTGATTTTCTTCTTTAATTCCTTGGTTGTTGGAGTTCCATGCAGTTTGATTTTCTGGTGATTTTGGTTGTTTATTGATTTTAGATTGGTTGTTATCCTCCTTTTGGTTGTGCGAGGAAGCAAAGGGTTTCTACCTATGCCTCCATCTTGGCCAGAACATGTGGACTTGATTCTCCTATAACCCCTAATTTGAATGTATTTCAGAGTACTTAGTTTGCTGAACTTTTACTTATGCCCAATATTTCAGACGTTGTTACTGAAAGTTAGCTATGTCTGCATTGTATAAATTAGTTACATTTAAAACAATATACTATTTCGTATTTCTCCCTGAGAAGCTGGGGAAGGAAGAATATTGTGGTTAAAAATCTTTAATTTCAGGAATTAACCTTTGTTGTGGTAGTATGTGTATGTTCTCTGAAGTGATAATCCTTATTCTGTAGCTCCTGCTTTGTTTGATATCACTGAGAAGGTTAGATTCATAAAGGCAGACACTCGTGTGACTTTGGTTCAGAACACCTAGAACAATGCTAGGTACGTAGTATTTGTTTAGGAAATACCACTGAATGAATGAATACCTAAACCTGAGAAAGCTGAGTATTTTTCCTACTGTTTTTATATTTAGAAATATATATACTATTACTTACAAACTTAACGAATTTAGAAAAGGGTGGCATAGAACATCTTTGAAAGATTCCTTGGAGATGTTTAGTTTAATATTCATTTAAAAGTGTTTAGTGATAAAAATAAGATTAATAAATTATAACCTCAGTCCCAAAGGACTTGATTATAAGATTGTGGCAGATATCATATCTTTACATCTGTGTAGACCTTCCTTTAGAGAATTCACAAGTTATTGGTCCCAAGAGTCTCTGCATATGTTCTGCCTATCTTCCTAAAGCGTCTCTGTTTGTCCTTGGTGCATTTCTATCCCATCTAAATAGTCACTGAGCAGGTTTCTGGGTTGGTTCTTTTATTTTGTATTACAAATTGCTAATTGGTAAATTAGACTATGAAACAGGGAATAAGAAGACCTAGGTATTTATTTTATCATTCTGTTAATTTCTTGTGTAACCTTAAGCATTTCATTGTGTCTGTCACTATTTTCTCACCTCTAAAATATGGACTTCTGTGAAATAGGAGAGTGATGATACTCTAAAGTAATACTTTCCCCCCTTTTTTACTTTCACAATAGCATTTTATACATTACAAGTTGCATATTCAAAATTATCTTATAGTTTACAACTACATAGGAACTTCAAAAATGGGAAAATTAGCAATGATATTAAAGGAGCAAATACCACAATTGAACTGGGGTGTCTTCCCTGTCCCCTTCCTGGCATATATAACAATGCTTTTAGAAGTTGCTTTTGTAAGCATGA